>AWWV01011140.1:0-16636 GCA_001974805.1 Corchorus capsularis
AGGTTTCGTTTGGTGGGTTAATGAAGCCGTATGTGAAGACTACCAACAAACCAACTCTATCGCAACGATTGCCAAGTTCAGAGAATCCCTTGTATTGGTTATTAATGTTGGTGATATGTTCTTTACCAAAGAAGAACTTATAAAAACTTAAAAACGTTTTTTTCCAGTGAAGCAGATTTGAATTTTTTGGGGTAATTGAAGAGAGAAGTTAAGGCATGTAGCCAAGTTTGAACAGGATGAGAAGAGGAAGGATTATCAGACGAGGTACTAGCTTGAATGGAAGGACTAGTGGGATTAGTGGTATGAGCAGAAGAAGGAACATATTGGTAAACCGTAGGAACATATTGGGAAACAGAATGAGCGGCATGAGTGAGAGCAGGTGGAGCACTGTGACAAACATAGACATGACATAGATATGAGTAAAAAATATGATGCAGTGACAAACTAGAGAAGAAAAATGATGTAGCAGGAAAAACTTACCTATGCTTTAACTCACATATGGGTTAAGATCTTGTTTTTTTACTTTGTATGAGAAGTATTTATGTTTCCTGGAGACATTGATTTGTCAGAGAGAGAAACTGTGAGATTCTCAACATATCTTTTTGTAAAAGCTCAGATTCTGAGCCTTCCTGACGTATTTATCTAGTCTAAGTTGTATGACGTATTTATCTAGTCTAAGTTGTATAAATAGGCCTGTTAATATAGGGCAACATTAGCTAGGATCAGAAATGCCATTGCAGCAACAGATTACGAAGACAAAAGTTTTGTATCTAAATATTTATATTTACTGTCATTTTTTAACTGTTATAATATATATAAAATTAAATTTTCATCACTATGAGTTTCTTCAGAAACTTCTATGATTAAAATTTACTGTTAGATGTTTTGAAAGAATTTGCTGCAAATTAACAAGTGTGGCAAACTATTGAAAGAAAGAGGAGGACTTGGGCTTGGGCTTGGGATGGAGTTGAAGAAAAAGGATCTGAATCCCAACCTCAACTCAAATTCTGATCACAACTCCAGTTCTCTAACTTCTGTTAAGGTAAATATCAAATTTAAACAAAGCTCTAACACTGTGAAGTGTGAACTACTACTGTCTTAACTAATTTCCTACTATGGGAAATTAGCAAACTTGACGGAATTAGATGAGCTAAGCTTCTGAAATGAACATGTCTATGACTATTACACGAGTACTGAAATGGGTCAAAGAAATATTGGTTCGGAATTGTGCTGTGATATTTGTCCTAATTTTGAGGAAAATATTTTGCATATCCTTCGTGATTGTCCTCTTGCTTTTGCTGTTTGGCATCTTTTTCCTTCTCTTCCACCTGATTTTTTCTCTGTTTCTGATCCTCTTAGTTGGATCTCCATGAGCCTTAAATTTTCTGCTTCTTTTAATGACTTGCCTTGGGACTCTATTTTCTCTTACTGTTGTTGGCACACTTGGAAAGCCCGAAACCTTAGGCTTTTTGAAGGAAAAATTCTGTCTCATAATGACATTTTTAATCTTGTCTTAGCCCAAGTTTCTGAATTTGTTCATATGGCTGGTCCTATTCCCCAAATTTCCAAAAGGACACTTGTGGATATGTACTGGACACCCCCACCCAAGGGATGGATTAAACTAAATTCAGACGGGTCTTGTAAGGATAATCCTGGACAAGCTGGTTCTGGTGGCTTGCTTAGAACAGAAAACGGTGAATGGATGGCTGGCTATGCTAGGAAATTAGGGGTGGCTAATTCTTTCAAAGTTGAGTTATGGGGTCTGAGAGATGGAATTCAACTGGATTTAAATTTGGGTGTGCAGAAACTTATTGCCAATGTGGATGCAAAGACTATAATCCATTTGTTTGATAATGCTGATACTACAACTCACCCCCTTGGTAACCTTATTGATGATTGCAGGTCACTGAAACAAGTTTTTTTGAGCTTCAAGCTCAATCACTCCTACAGAGAAACTAACAGGGCTGCTGATATTTTGGCTAATCATGGAAGGGAGCTACCTGACTCTATTGTTGATCATTTTGTAATTTTTAATAGACTTCCTGATTTCATGTTGGACTGCTGTATTGCTGATTGTATGGGAATCGCATTCCCTAGACTCATTTCTATTTAATCTAGATTGCTGCCTTTTTCATCAAAAAGTACTGAAATGGGGTCTCAAGTTTCAAGAAACTTGATTAAATTATAAATTTAACTAACAATTACAAAGGCATGTTGGTTAACGTCGTTGGGATTGGAATTAGTACCATGGGCATGGGCATTCATAAGCTTTTCAAGTCTTTTTCTCTTCTCTCTGCAGAGTGAAGGACGACAGGGGTATCTTTTATTTTTACTATATTTGCTACCCGCACACTGTGCGGGTGACCTGTTCATATAGAAAATTATTAAAAGCAAAAATTAATTGATTTTTAGATCATAGCAGTAGATATTGCCTTAGTAAATAACAGTTTTATTAAAACCTTAATAAGATATCAGTTTTGGGGTGAAACTTGAAAGTCCCCTAGCCCACATTGAACAATGTTCAATTAAATGCAATAAGTTCATTCCACTACATAAAATCTAGATTAAAAAAAAAGGGACATATGGCACGCTATGAACATTCTTTTAAAAATAAAACTGATTCCAGTAACTAAATTTGTATTGACTCATTAACTAAAGTTGAATTCTCTAAAAAGCCCTAAACTTTGAATGAAGATCGGGATCAACTGAGCTAGGAGTCCCATTTTTTTTGGTTTCAAGTTGAACCTTGAGGTCTAGAATCAGACTCTCGAGCTCAAGATTTGGAAGATTGCAGTTGATGACATTTATTCGCAACAGCTTCATTGATTTTCCGGTCTTGCTCTTCTCGCGCTTGTCTAACTGTATATCGAACAATTGAAGGAAGAGATTTAATAGTAGTAAGTAAATCTTGATCCATGAACTTAAGGAACAAACTGATTCAATAACAGAGAATCTACTTCATAGGTATTTGTAAAACACCATACTTATAGAATTCATCAAAAAAAAAAAAAAATCTGCTCACAATCATATATTGTTACATTAAAAAAAAATCAAATCAGAAATAACTAATTTTCACATAGCCAAACAATATGGAGATTCATCTGCAATTCTCTAGAACTCAAACTTTTGCAACCTTCCATAGCTAGTAATTCACATATACGAAAAGATTAGTCAAATAGAATTGAGATGGGGAAGTTCTTCCCATACCACATATTTATAACACAATTTATGGTTATAAAACTGGTTGTGAAAGGTTCCATCCATAAACAATAAAAGAAGGCAACTCTTTCCCACACCTATATATGTAAATTGTTAAAAGTCCTTCTAGCAAACTTCCAATACCTATCTGGGTTATGTTAGGTCTCTAAATATCAAAGGGGAAAAAGAGAAATTTTAATGAAACAAACATTTATTTAGAGGCCAAATCCAGAAATTAAATTAATAATTGCAAATCTGAAATCGTGATGCTTATATTAAACACACTTCAATGGCTATGCTTCTAATCCTATTTTGTAGTGAATATTGGTTGCATCTAAAATCCAAGAATAATTGGTATTCAAAAATAAACGCGGGATTTTTAATGGCTTAATGGGCAAAAAGGCCCATGAACTTACATCGAACCGTCAAATAAGTCCCTGAACTTTTATTTCGGCCAAATAAGCCCCTAAACTCTTTAAAAAGCCAAATAAGCCATGTTGCCAAGGCTAAATACTCAAATAAGGACTAAACGTTTTAAGATTTTCTCAAATAAGGATCAAAATACACAATTTCAACAAATTAGAACACATACTTAGCAAATTTTTACAAATTAGGGAATCTTTAAATGAAAATCAATGCTTCTCATGTATACACATTAAATTTGATAAAAAATGATATTATCATGTTAATTAAAAATCAAACCCTATTAATCAAAATAAATTAATTAAAAGTAATATGATATAAAATTATCGCGTGCTTTTCAATTTATATATATCTCACACACTAATATTAACTTATATTGTATCCAATTTGTAAAAAAATATTAAGTATGTTTACTAATTTGTTGAAATTGTGTATTTTGATCCTTATTTGAGAAAATCTTAAAATGTTTAATCCTTATTTGAGCATTTAGCCTTGATAGTAGGGCTTATTTGGCTTTTTTTAAGAGTTCAGGGGTTTATTTGGCTGAAATAAAAGTTCAGGGGCTTATTTGACGGTTCGGTGTAAGTTCAGAGACCTTTTTGCTCATTAAGCCGATTTTTAATTTTGGAATCTTGGAATCAAAAAGGTTAGTGGGCATTTTAAAAAGGAAAATCAATAGAGAAGGGAAATATGAGAGTACAAAGAACGTGGATGAACTCCATGAAGTGAACCCATAGTTATTACTTAATCGGTGATCCTGTTCCAAACTTCCAGAATTAACAAATAAACAACCCTTTAGAATGATATTAGAAACCCAATCTAAAAATAAATGAAAACATTACCCAAAAACTGAGAATCGAAAAACCCACCTGATCTAGGTTTGAGAGTTGGTAGCTGGAGAATGGCCTTCCGGCGATGGGAATCAGAGGCCCTGCTCTCTTCCTCGCCTGCGTCCTCCACTCTGACCCCTCTTGAAATCCGTCCTTCCATTCTGTAAAGGGTTCCAAAAATGGAACCTAAGAAGGCCTTTCCATTGGCGCTCGGCATTCTCGGCTGTTGATCCGGCGACCCCTCTTCCTCCTTCCATTCCTCTGCTTTCTTTTTCTCTCTCCCGAGGGTTCCGTTTTTTTTTTCCAAATAAAAGCCAAAAGGAAGGCGAAACGGTGCGTTTTGCCAAAAAAAAAGTTCAAAAAAAATTGTTGAGCTGTCGTGGGCCAAAACGACCTGCGTGTCTCCTGGATTGGTCGACACGCGGATTGGGCCACGCGTCAACCCATTAACTTGGAGGGGATTTCTTTAAAATATTTGACTTTAGATTTTTTCTTTCCTTCTCCATTTTTTTTTTTTGAGAAATTATTT
Organism: Corchorus capsularis; assembly: GCA_001974805.1. Taxonomy (NCBI): domain Eukaryota; kingdom Viridiplantae; phylum Streptophyta; class Magnoliopsida; order Malvales; family Malvaceae; genus Corchorus; species Corchorus capsularis. The sequence continues at coordinate 4,981 of AWWV01011140.1, forward strand.
CCTTCTCCTTTGTCATTTAGACAGAGAGGTGGTTTATAATTGGTTGTATGATGAGAATTTTAGTCCAATAATAATAAACTTGGCTACTTCCTAGTAAATAAAAAATAATATAAGAAAAAGGGTTCATATTAGAAATTAATATATGCAGCAAGCTCCACAATTTAATGGATAAGGCAATGGACAGGGATCCAAATTTAGTGGAATACCATGGTTTCAACTTACTACATATAATTTCTCTCTTCCCAATACGTTCATATTCCCTCTTTTTCTTTCTTGTCTTTAATTTAGTCTATGCAGATATCATAATGTATTACCATCATTTAAGTATGTTGAGTATCATTTCTAATTTCCTCTATAGTTTTTTAGAAGCTAGAGTTTTGTGTTAGATGTAAAACAATTTGGACGCATAGAACATTAATTGACGCCACCGGCGGATTTACAGTAGGGGCAGTGGGGGCAGCTGCCCCCACTGAAATCCTTTAGATAAATTAAAGACCGGTAGGATTACTCTCATTTTTAGTGTAAATTACTTAGTTTGCCCCCACTAGCTTGTTGTAGATAAGGCTTTTTGGTGATTCTACCTCCATTTTTTACTTTGTTTTCACAGCATTTTGTTACACATGGATTCGATTCCCATCTTTATAGTACTTTACATGTACACTTTAACATTCTTTAATAGATTAGAGGCTCAAATAAGGGCTTCAACTTTTCAAATAATCTCAAATAAGGGTCCCAAAATACAATTTCAACAAATTAATGTACATATTTAGTAAATTATGACATATTGTGCAAGATTTTAGCTAATACTAGTGTGTAAGATGTATATAAATTAAAAATTACGGAAAAATTTTGTATCATACTACGTTTATTGAATTTATTTTGATTAATATGTTTTGATTTTTAATTAATTTAATAACACCATTTTTCTATCAAAATTGATGTGTAGGCATGACAAGCATTGGTTTTAATCTGAGGAGAACCTAATTTGTAAAAATTTACTTAGTATGTTTTCTAATTTGTTGAAATTGTGTTTTGGAGCTCTTATTTGAGATTTTTATGAAAATTCGGACCCTAAATTAAGATTACAGCCTCTTTAATATTCCAGTTCCCTCCCAACCTACATCACTTACCCACAATTTTTTTTTTGTACTTTACACACACAATTTTTTGAGTTAGATCTAAAATTGCCTAAATATACACTAACACTAATATTTCATTTAAAATTTTTCTTGTTTAAGTTCTTGTTAGCTAAATATAAATATATATATATATACTATTATTTCATTTTAAAATTTTCTTCAGAAACAAATAATTTTTTTAAACATTGAAAATTATACATGTGGACTAATAAAATTAAAGAACACCAAGCATGATAAAGAGTTTATATATATACACATACATTGGTAATGCTTTTATATAAAACAAACTTTTTTTCTGCTATATTATTCCTTTTATAAAATTTTGATGTTATCTTCATCATTCTACTATAACTCTAAATTCAAATGACGTGTCTACTAAATAGTGATGTTCTTTTTAAACAAGTATATATAAATTTGACCCCACTCAGATAAATTTCTAGATCCGTCCCTAATTGATGCCATTTTATATCTGTTTTTCTTCTTTTTTTTTTCGTTTTTTTTAAGTTTATAGCTGAAACTTATGCAGGACTATTAACTATCGGATCCATCAACCTTTGCTTGATTTCATAATTTTTTTTTTACTTTATGATTTCATACTGCTTTATTTTTTAAATTTTGTCATTTCCTAGTGACCATTTGTAAAGGTTTTAATAATCAACAACAATAGTTATCGTCATGCAAATTCGAATACCAATTATTTGCCAAAATGAGGTTGAAAATTATGGAAGGATTTGCGAATTTTTCATTGCTTAAGTTTTCCTCTAAAGATTGTATCAAAAAAAAGTTTTCCTCTAAAGATGAGATCATAGCATATGGCAGTAAAAAAAAAGTTTTTCTTCTCTCCAAATTTTTTCCATCGTTAAATTTTTTTAAAATCCTTAAAAAAAAATAGGATGTGTTAATTTCAATTTCAAGCATTTTTTTTCTACTTAGGATTACCCCTAATTTTTAAAATAATGGCTTTTTTTACCACCCGATCCGATACCCAAATGATTTATGGATTTGCTAACATACGCAGGTCATTATGGTTCAAAACCTTTGCATCTTTAGATTTGCAAAGGTTAAATACCCAGACCCAGCTTAAAACCGCCCACCCCACTTTAATAGTAGGAGAAAGGAAAAGGCTCGATCCATGGAGTCCGTCATCGGATCCCAGATCTAAATCTTAAATCACGCGCTTCATAACCTAAAAAACGCCAACATTGCAAAACCCTAACAGCGTTGCAAAACCCTCGTCGAAGTTCTCCAACGAATCCTCTCTGACAAATCAAAAGTTCTTAAGGTAATGTTATTTTTTGTTATTTTTTTCCAGTTATTCATTTACTATTATCTGTAAATCTCGTTTTATTACTTTGTAAATGTCCTTTTATTACTTCTCTTATTATTTTTTTTTCAGTCTTGAAATCATGTCAAATCTAAATCCCAATCCAAATTGGAATCGAAATCCTGCAAGTTGGAATCTGAATCCGAATGCAAATTTAAATCCTTCCCATCCTGTACCGCAAAATGTTGCTCATATCTCTACAATGCCTCTCACTTTTGGTGGAAATCAAGGTCCACCTTACCCTCAACCCTACCCTCAACCCATTACTTATCGTGGTGCTAATTCCGTGGCTTCCTCAAGCACCCCTACTAGACGTGGTGCTAATCCGCTAATCCCTTGATGGTGGTGTGACTTCCTCAAGCAACCTTCCCAAACGTCCCCGAACCTTTTGGTAAGGTTTTTTCCCCGAATGAATCAACAAGTGGAATCTCTAGCATTAGGCATTATTACCTTTTATTATTGAAATTATATCTTTGTATGTCACTCATATTCTGATATCTTATCTTTGTCTCACATTCTGATATTTTTATCTTTGTATTGTCACAGTCTTGTTCCCCAAAATGCTCCTCCTCCATGGGTAAGTTTTTCTTCTGCTACATCATTTCTCTTCTCTTGTCGCTGCATCATCATTTTTTACTCATATCTATGTCATATCTATGTTTGTCACAGTGCTCCACCTGCTCTCCACCAGCTCTCACTCATGCTGCTCATACTATTTATGTTCCTACTGTTTCCCAATATGTTCCTACTACTGCTGCTCATACCACTAATCCCACTAATCCTTCCACTCAATCAGTACCATGTGTTTCTTTCTTGAACGGGATGAGAAGAAGAATGGTACTGATTATCCACTGTATAAGGTTGTTAAGTGGTATATAGATCCAATATTCTTATGGGCGGAAGATGAATAGATTGGTTTTGTTGAAAGATTGCATGAAGCATGCTGTCAAGGCCCTATGGCAAAGGGAGAAATTAATACTGCGTTTAGGGTTTTTACAAAGGAGTTGAATGCCCCAACACAACCAGTCCTTCTTGAACGCTATAATTTTAGGAATGGAGTTCTGCTGTATGTTTACTTTTGTATATCAAACAAGATGTTTCATTCTTAGCCAATTGCGTTGTTTATGTTTCAATTTTCTATATCTGTTATTTTACATCTGTATTTATCAATACAAGCTTTCAACTGTATGGCCACTCTTTATAAGCCACCAGATTTCCTTAGTCCATAAATTACTTTCAGTTGCTAAAAGATCAACTGCGCAGCGTAGCGTGCACGGATCAAAATCTTGTGTTCCTTATTTGTCTCACATCATTTCCGAAATAAGCAACATTCAAACAGTCCTCTAATTTTCTTTTTTCAATCTTTGAATATGGGTTTTTTTAGACCAAATGAATTAATTTTTTATTAATGGAGGAATTATACAACATTAAACTCCTCCCACTCGATCTAATATAATTTTGGTATTGAATTGTTCTGTTCATATATATTTGTTAGGATAAGAGATTATGTTTTCACCCCAAAAAAAAAGTAAGAGATTATGCATTTAATAATATAATAAGTAATACTAATATTAGGTGAGATTTATCAAAGTCCATATTTCAAGAAGCATCTACGTTATATGAACATTTTGAATTGTGGTATTGGATTTCCTAACATGTTAACTGCCCTTTGGCATTATTTGCATATAAGTTAGCATAATGCTAGATTAGGGGTCCAAAGTCCAAACCCACCAATTTTAGAAGCAAAGTTTGCTTCAATTTTCTTCCACTTTCTCAAATTTCTTTCATCTTCATGTGCTTCTTTCTTTCTTTTTAAATATAAATATTTTAGTTGATTAATTCCTTATTTAAATAACATAAACTCCCCACATTTTGGGGGGAATTGAGATCCTAAAATTTGTCATTATATTGTTAAAGAATACTAGATGTTATGTTATTACTTATTACATTAAGGCAATAATCTCATTAGAAATTAAAATCAATCCATAACATAATTTAATCATTTTATTTTAAGAAAAAGAAAGTTAACAAGCGTTGAATTAAGCAGTGTCACATTTTTCTTGTAACTCAAATAAAAAAGCTGAGAAGAAGATCCAAGACCAAGTGGAAACACAAACACAACATAATTGGTGGCGTGGGGACTTGACCAAAAGCGAAATTCCTTCAATTTACCGACTATTCACCATCTTTCTCTCTCTTCTCCTTCCCTGCTCAAGCGGAACATGCAACAACTGATCACCACCTCCGCTGAATCTTCCTCTTTCAATCTCCACTTCTCAGTTTCTGACTTTTCCCTTGTAATTTCATTCAACACCCAAAACTCCAATTCGTTTGCTACAGTTAAAGAAACCTGTAATAATAGTAACAGAAACATAATACTAAAAGATCTTCCTTTGTTTTCCTTGTCTTTTGCCTTGTTGTGTTTCTGGGAAAAAAAAGGGTTTTGAATTTCTACAAAGATGGGCTCTGTTTCTTTTGCCAATTATCATCAAACCCTGAAGCTATTCCCTTCTTTCAACTTTTTTCTTCAGTCGAAGCAACCCTGCATTGTCTCCTTGTACCATCATTCTCATAAAGTAGTGGTACCTTCTTCATTATCTCTCCCCAAAAGAAGCTCTTTTCGCCGTGCTGCTGGACTCATCGCCAACTCTGTTCCCGTGACGCTCTTTTCTCTTTTCCCGTTACTGTTTTTGCGGTTTATTTGGCTTTCTTTTGTTAAAAGTGGGTTGGTTTTTACATGGGTTCTCATGATTTTGGGGTTGCTTGTTGTTTGTTGTTCGTTTTTAGGTAAGAAATGGAAATTATACAGTGGGTGATTTTATGACTAGAAAAGAGGATTTACATGTTGTGAAAACTACAACTACTGTTGATGAAGGTATTAACTAAATCTTTGCAGCCTTACTTGTTCAAGCTCTTTCCCCCTTCAATTTTGTTCTTAATTCTGCTATTGCAGCATTGGAAGCGCTTGTGGAGAGAAGAGTTACTGGCTTCCCTGTGATTGATGATGACTGGACATTGGTAACTTTTAAGCATTTTTTCCCCTCATTTATACCATGAATTATGCATTCTAGCCATGGTCATGGGTTTTTTACTGTGAGTGTGAGTTGCCTGATCCAATGCTTGAAGTCATATATAGGTTAAGATCTTCCTTTTTAATTTGTCTGGGAAGTATTTATGTTTCTTGAAGACATTAATTTGTCAGAGAAAGAAACTGTGAGATTCTGAACATATCTTTTTGTAAAAGCTCAGATGTTAATGGTCATGGTCAATTTGCATTGCTATTTGCTTCTTTTCAGAAAAGGATAGTAAATTTTGGGTGTCACCTCCTTTTTGAACTAATACTGACTGGGTGACTGGTTGTTATTGGTTGCAGGTTGGTGTTGTTTCTGATTACGATTTGCTAGCACTTGACTCTATATCAGGTAGCTTTTATGATGTTTATGAAACAGAATTTGGATTTGCTGGGTTTACTTGGCATTTCTCCCTGCTGTTTGTTTGAGTCTATTTAACAATGAAAATGGATCAATTGGAAACAGAATTTTTTTATACTAACATTTAATTAGTTACAGAAGAATTTATTTACTCTTAGTAATTCCTGAATTGGCCTTTTCTCCTTTCTGTTTGCCAGGATATTAAAGTTATTACAAATAGTTAGGAAAGACATGACTTGTAATAATATTTAACATCTTTATATTTTGTGTTGCTGTTGTAAATGATTGTCATTAAAAAGTAAGTGTTTTGATATTCTGATGCATATACAATGAGTGTAAAGTCACTATAATTGACAAACTCCATTATTATCTCAAAATTTTCTTCACTGACTATGTTTGTAATATTAGGTGCTTCTGATGCCTAGGAACATGTTAAAGTTATGTTTCGAGGTTCAGTGTCAATGGTCTTTGATCCTGCATATAAGTTTTAAAAATGCCATGCATCTTAGTAATGGAAAGAGATGAATGCTACACTCACTTTATTTTCAATCTATTAGTATCTTTATGGTCTTTTGTCCAAATACAAAAAGGATGATATTCTGTCAATGTTTACTTATTTGTCTTTTTCAATTTCACAGTAGATATTGCATTTCTGTGTTATTTGCTGCCTTCTGTTGCTCATGATTGATTAACTAGCAATATTTTCCTACCTTGGTCTTAAATTTTAGTTTTGCTTGTAATTGTTCTGAAACGGCTGGAATTTTGCTCCTTTTATGACTATCAGGTAGCAGTCAAAATGACACAACCTTGTTTCCTAATGTTGATAGCACTTGGAAGGTACGTAAGCAATCTGCATTTTAATTCTCTGGTTCTTGGCTTTTTGTTGAACTTTGTAATATCTAGTGGCATTATTTGAGTGCTAATAAATACTGGCTGCTAATTGCTAAAGCTCCCTTATGCTTTAGAAACTTTAAGGTTGCTTGCTGTGACCTTGAAAATATTTATTGACTCAACAGCATATGTTGCCTGCCCGTGTGCATATTTGTGTTATGTCTGTTATCCATTTCCCTGTCTTTAGATTTTTTCTTGCTTTCTACTCATATTATATCCAATGCTTGTTTTTGGGCAAGACTAGCTCTGTGATCAATTGCGTGGCATAAGTGTTGCTATTTCTAATTCTTTGTAATTATGTCAGACATTCAATGAAATACAAAAGTTGATTAGCAAAAATAATGGAAAAGTTGTTGGGGACTTGATGACACCATCACCGCTTGTTGTTCGTGAAACAACAAACCTGGAAGATGCTGCTAGGTATTGTTTTGTCAGCTTTTGGAATGCATTTGCTTTCTTATCTTACACATATGTTCTTACCACAATACCTTTTATATTAGGTTGTTGCTTGAAACAAAGTATCGTCGACTACCAGTTGTAGATGGTGACGGCAAGCTGGTAAGAAATTTTTTTATCTTGTTCTGCCTATCATAAGTCTGCAAATTCTCGTACAATTTGCTTCTTGGATAAATGACTTCTGATTGATTATCATTTAAATCTCAAAGGTTGGAATCATTACAAGGGGAAACGTTGTTAGAGCTGCCCTCCAGATAAAACGTGCTAGTGAAAGGTCCACATGAATTGATTCCTAATCATCTGAAGATCATAATCTCAGTGTCAAATTGATGGCACAATTATTTTCTCCCTATACAAATTGATGGCACAATTGGGAATTTAATCTTGTCTACAGAGCCTTCCTGACGTATTTATCTAGTCTAAGTTGTATAAATAGGCCTGTTAATATAGGGCAACATTAGCTAGGATCAGAAATGCCATTGCAGCAACAGATTACCAGAAGACAAAAGTTTTGTATCTAAATATTTATATTTACTGTCATTTTTAACTGTTATAAAAGGTATATATATAAGTAAATTTTCATCACTATGAGTTTCTTCAGAAACTTGTATGATTTATAAATAAAAGATAAAACGATAGGTTTATAAATAAAAGAAGTTTAACTTACAAACAAGCATCGAAAAATACTAAAAGTCTCGTGGACTACAATATGAAACATAAGAAACTTTTCTTTTCTAATAGGGGATAGATTCTCCATGTCTCTTATAATGAGATTGGAAATCTGATTAGAGCAAGGAGGTAAGATGCAACTAGTCTTACATACAAGAACTTCAAAAGAGATTTTTCCCCGTCGCCATCATTTAGCTATTGCAATTCTTTTCCTAATAGCGGGTCATATGTATAGAACTAACTTCAGAATTGGGCACAGTATAAAAGATCTTTTAGAAGCACATATTCCTCCGGGAGGGCGATTGGGGCGTGGGCATAAGGGTCTTTATGACACAATCAATAATTCGATTCATTTTCAATTAGGCCTTGCTCTAGCCTCTTTAGGGGTTATTACGTCCTTGGTAGCTCAACACATGTACTCTTTACCTGCTTATGCGTTCATATAGCACAAGAAAAAGGGCACAAACATCTACATAAAAGCCAAGTCACAATCCATAATCCTTGTGTAATCCTCGCCGGATCCTGCTATTAGGTTTCAGACACCATTGCCCAAAAGCAGTCACCTGCAGACATAATAGCAATAAAATAAATAATGATTGATCCATTATCACAAGCAGCCCCTACCAACAAGCCTTAGATATACCCTTGGCTAAACCAAAAAAGAAAAAGAAATACTATGAGCACAAATAGTGTGAAAATTGCAGCTAATTATCCAACATAAAAGAAAGCAAAAGTGCGGTCATGCAATTGTATAAACAATGTAAAAGTACAGTTATGCAAACCAAACAAATCAAAAGACTAACATAGGAATAGCATTTTTAAGGATGTGGGGTTATCCTAGACCGTCCCTTGAGGACCCCAAACAATAACGAGCCCAACTTTCCTGGTATCTACTCTCAAAAGATCATATTCCACTTCCTCAGTCAGCAAACTTTTTCTTCTACTTCACTACGGTAATATTACTAAGAACTCACTTAGCAAACTTGTTCCTCTACTTAAACTAGAGCAATACTACTAGCTAGCAAAGGCCTTTAAACAGGTGGCAACTTAGGAAAGGTTAAAATTGTAGAAGTTTAGGAAAGGTTGGTGACACATGTAGGGTTGGATGAAACTAGACAATATAAATCGTTGAAAGTGTTGACATCTACCTAAACTACAAGTAACACTAACCGGAAGGGTAAAAGTTTTACCCTTGACCCACCTGCAACTTTTATGCAGCGTTTACAAGTGTAGAGGCAGAGAAACACGTGAAACCTTGTGTTTTGGAATTTTGTTGGCTAAATTTTATATTTGTAAGGAAACTTTCACGTCTTTTCAATTTAGCCCTTCAGAAATACTTAGTAATAATTTGTGTAAGGTCTTCAATTTATTCAATAAGGTCATTATGATTCTATAACAGTTTGTATTTAATGCAATTAGGATCTGACAGTTTGATTTGCATGCGAATCAAACCTCTTTAAGGTTTAGAATTTTTATTTTTTTTTTGCCGAAAAGGTTTAGAATTAGTTTAATCTCATTGTTAATTTCATAATTGAATTTAGCAATTAGTTTAAGGAAACGGTGCATTTTTTAGATTCTACATTGGACAAATTAATATAAAATCTATTCGTATTAAACTTAATAGTAAATAATAAAGATATGATAAGATATATATATATATATATAATATAAAAGAATAAGACTACTAAATAAAATTTATTTTGCAAAATATATGAAAACAAGCTCTATATATATAATTAATCATAAGATGCTCATTCATTAAGAAAGCATTTTTTAAAACCATTGCAATTGGGCAATCCAATATATATTGAAGATTAAATATGTGAATATTAATTTCATTATTAACTTATTATCCCAGGAATTTTATAAAGCAAAACAGTTAGATCTCTATTTGACAGTATGGATCCGCATGTTACTGGATAAGTGTTTAAATATTAAGACTCAAATATCACAAAAACTATTAAAAATCATTTCACTGTACATGCATGGTCAAACCCCAAAGAATGATAATCAAACCACAAAAAAGATTTCATTGTACATGTATGGTCAAACCCCAAAGATTGGTAGTCAAACCCCAAAGTTTGATTGTCAAACCCCAAAATTTGATAATCAAACCCGAAAGTTTGATAGTCAAACACCGAATTTGATAGTCAAACCCCAAAGTTTGATAGTCAAACCCCAAAATTTGATAGTCAAACCCTAAATTTTGATAGTCAAACTCTGAATTTGATAATCAAACCCCAAAATTTGATAGTCAAACCCCAAATTTTGATAGTTAAACCTCGAATTTGATAGTCAAACCCCAAAATTTGATGATCAAACCCCAAAGTTTGATAATCAAACCATGTTAAACCTTATCGATTTAAACACCCACCATATTTTTACCCAAAATTGTGTTCAAACCCCAAATTTTTTACAACCTCAAACCCTTATCTTTTTGCTAAAGTATATATATGTATGTACATGTATTAATTTAATTATGTATTAATTTAATTTTAATAGGTATGGCCAATGGCTACATAGGAAATTAGAGATGCTTAATAGTTAGTACATGATATCTAAATATTAATGATTGACTTGAGCATAATTTCAATGCCCAAACTTTGTAACAATAATAGATAATCAATCGATATTCAATCATCCTTCCTTATTAGTAATGTGGAATGTTTTGATTTTTTGTCCAAGATATTTTTTGAGGGATCTTCGACAAAAAATCAAAACATTCCACGTTATTTTTTGTCCAAGATATTTAGATGAAGAATTATTTGTTATTACAATGGACTATAAAAACAATGATGAAGTAGTGCATACCTTTACAATAGACTATAAAAACAATCATGAAGTAATTTATGATAAATATAAACATTATGCAAAATTTATACTATTATATTATCTAATTTTTTCTTAATTCTTAATTAATCGCTTTATAAAAATTTTGAAGGGAATTATACCTCTCATCAATGTTAAATCTGTAGACAGCGTTTGGAGGGAACAAAAAATTAAACTAATACCACATCAAGTTTTTATAAAATTGAAAGTTGGAATGGAGGGAAGGGATGGTAGAAAATTTGGTTCTAATTCAATTTAAAAAAAATGGTGGGTACTAAAAAAATTTGGAGGGAAGGAGGGGCGGATGAAATTTTGGTAGTAAAATTTTATAAATATTATACTTTGACCTTAAAATCCTTTTTCTGTTGATGTAAAAAAGAAAAAACTCCTTAATTTATCTGTTGGCTATTCTTCAACATCATGCCACAAATTAAAAAAAGAAGAAGAAGATATATAATTTCAAAGAAGAACAACAGTCTATTCATATTTCATAATGATTTTTAAGAAATAATTATTATTAATTGTTAATATTATATATATTATATAAAATCGTTACAAAATATATATATTTTAAGAAATAATTGTTATTAATTGTTAATATCATATATATATATATATCAATATATATATATATATATATATATCAAATCGTTACAATATATATATATATCAAATAATATTTAGTAGGAAGGAAATAAGGAAAAAAATAAGAACTTAAACATAATTTTACTATTAAAAATGATTGAGATGACAATATTACCCATCAATTAAAGTTAAATTTTCAATATCTACCCTAATCTAATCCTCCGTTCTATTCCTCTAACAACAAGCCGTCAAACTCAGTGTCTTGCTTGCCTCAATCTACTGACATATTCATCAAAGTTTTTAGTCTTGTTTTCATTCAAAAAAAAAAAAAC
>AWWV01011141.1:0-38601 GCA_001974805.1 Corchorus capsularis
AAGAACGATGATAATTATTTAGATGGGTAAAAATTAAACTGGAATTTTTTCATCTTCTATTTGAGAAATAATTAATTTTTTTTCCTGATTGGAGGCGATAGAAAGAGATTTTTTTCCTGATCGGAGGCGATAAAAAGATTTTTTTCCTTCTCTTCTCTTCTGGTTGAGGCGATAAGAACGGTGGTTAGATTTTTTTTTGGACCAAAGTTTGGTGGTTAGATGAGGTCATCAAAGTTTGGAGTTAAATTTCTCTCTCCTGTAAAAACCTGTATTTCCCTTTTACAAGTAAAGCCTTCATTGTTTTAAGCTTTTCCAATGGTCCATATCTTCTGATTAATTTCAACTGTACATGTGGCAAGAACCTTTCCTAAACCTATAAAATTTCAACCTTTCCTGAGCGTCCACCCTTTAAACAGTTTCAAATAACTCAAAAAGCACCATATACTTTTAGTGTACAAACCATCATCCAATCTTGCGACCATCATCCCATACCCAAACAAATACTACCTAGATAAAGGACTGGTTAGATACAAAAAAACATATGGTTTTATTTCATATATATGGTATAGTGTACCTACAAAATTGCACGTTATTTTCATACAAAGTACATAGGGCAGGTTGCTGCTACCTAAAATTCGTGTTTCTCATGCCAAGAAACACAAGTCTACAAATTGTAGAAGGTTATGTCTGGTGTGGCTATTTCATTTCTTCAAAGGAATTTTTTTTTTCCTCTTTTCTTTTTAATTCTGTCATAAGAACTTTCAACAATGGGCTTGTTATTTACGGCCCACATCCACAACCAGGAAGGATGGCCATGGGTCCATTACAAACAAGTACAAAAAAAAAATGAACTGGTTTAAGTTTAATATTCTGCTTCCATGAAAGAATGCAAAACCAATTTTCAGAACCCATGTGAACCAGCCAATATAGGCATTCAACAAATCTACCCTGAAGTAGTTGTAGGAAACAAAGAGCAAAGACAACATTTATCTAGATTTCCTCATCAATTTTGTATCATATAATGGCCAGGTCTGCAGGGAAATTCTATCAGACAAGGCAAAGAGAATAGGTAAAACGCAACTTTGCAGATTTTAGGATTTAGGAAATGTCAAAGTAAAACACAAGGCTCTCCCTAAAGACATGCCTCCCGATGAGCTCTCATGCTATTTGTGGGCAAACAGTTCATGCGTGCAAGCCACAAGGGGAAGAAAATTCCCAAATTAAAGAAGAATTTGAATTGATTGAATGTTTTCAATATCGAAATATATCATAATAATAAATAATAATAAATAAAGTAAAAGTGTAATGGTAATGGTATTACCTACAATAGGACATACTGTACTGGACATAAGGCATGAACAACACTATGACGGAAATACCCAAAACGCTGATGAGTGATAAATAAGCATGATCCGCTTTCAGAGATGCTTCCAGCTACTTGGAATTTTGCGCATGCAATATTAACATCCAGGGGCAGGGAATCATCATCATCCCGAGAGGAAGAGGAGAGATAAGACCAGAGAAGGCATAAGGTGTTACCTCCCAAATGGAACAAGGCGGGATCGTAATCACAAATATCGAATCCATAAATAGCTGAAAGAAATTCATCTAAGCCATGAGTGTGGTGCCACTTTTTCCCCTCCAAATCGTATGCAAAAAGACCCCCACGAGCCGAGTAACAGTAGAAAAAATTATCCACCACGGCATTAGTTGGCCACATCCCATCATGAAGAGGGAAAAAGGAAATTCCGGGTCCCAACCAAATTTCTTGTCGAAAATATCCCAACTTCCCCTTTCCACATTGTACGCATAGAGGGATGGGCTACCCTGAAAATAAACCAGAATCAGCTTGTTCTTGAGGACGACATTCATAGGGGAGATAGGACTGCAGGCCCAAAAATCATGCAATGGACGTAAGCAACTCCATTCACCCTCTACCGGGTCATAAACCTCACCAATAAATGTGGACCATCATCAACATACGGTGCTCCACCAAAGACATAGATCTTGCCATCAACAGCACAAGCGAGTGGATGTTTGCGGCCTATATTCATGGGACGGCACCGTTCCCACTCCTTTTTGCCCTGGCCGAAGTCGACTTCCACACAAAACACTCCCGCATGACACCCTTCCCTGCAACCACTTGTGCAACCAACACCATCTCTGTAACCCTCCTCACTCAAACAGCGACCACCGATGCGGTAGATTCGAGAACCCAGGCCAACGGCTGCTGCGCCGGAAAAAGCGTAGGATTTTAAGGGGTAAGCAGCTGTCAGCTCCGCAGGAATCGGCAAATTATATCGAAAATTTTCAGAAGAATCAATTATTTGATGAGGCAACTCGCGCAGGATGTGCTGATGAGGACCGGACGATTCCCCATCAATGGAACCGAGATATTCCCCATCGTCGATGAAGGCGCGGAAACCTTTTCACGATTTTTTCTTATGAATTTCCCTTTTCCCACCAGATCAAGATCTAGGGTTTTTTTTCCAACTTCTCAATTTCCTTTATCACCTCCGCTACGGACTACTTTACTATATCTATACTGTGTATAAAAGTACGAATAAGGGGAAATGTTTTCCGATTGTACCCTTATTTTTAAAAGGTATAAATGCCACTTTGCACCCTTAAGTTTGTACGGACTGCCACTTTGCCCCCAACTTTTTTATTTTGACCAAAATGCACCATAAAGTTTTATTTTTGTGCCACTTTGCACCCTCCGTCATGGTAAGACAAACGATTCTATCACGGTGTCCGATGTGGCACGCCACGTGTACCAAAAAGTGACATGTGACACGCCACATGTACCAAAAAGTCGTGCCACATGTACCAAAAAGTGACACATGTCACGCCACGTGTACCAAAAAGTGACACGTGGCATGCCACATGTTTCAAAAAATGCCACGTGCACAAAAGGATAGATGCCATGTGTCATATTTTGTCCACGTGGCATGCCACGTCGGACGCCGCGATCGATTTGTTTTGTCCTACCGGACAGAGGGTGCAAAGTGGCACAAAAATAAAACTTTAGGGTGCGTTTTGGTCAAAATAAAAAAGTTGGGGGCAAAGTGGCAGTCCGTACAAACTTAAGGGTGCAAAGTGGTATTTATGCCATTTTTAAAATATATTTCTAATTGTACCATTTTTTTTAAAACATATTTCTTAATTACCATTACTAAATAATATTTTTAATTATTTCATTATTTTTTTAATCATAAATTACTCCATTATATGAATTTAATATTTTACTCTTAATTTCAATTTTTAAATGTCAATAAAAAGATTAAACTAACACTGACACTAACACGTACAATACTATTGTTAGTGAAGTTCCATCTCTTTGTTATATAATGTTTTGCGGCATTCACTTTGTTCAATTGGAAATTGTTGAGTTAGAAGAGTAGGTGATATTATGATTTTGATTTTCTTGTCTCTATGTGGTTATCAAAATTTTATAAGATGGTTATTATAATTCCATGAGGAGGTTATCAAAATTCCATAGTGTGGTTACCAAAATTTCATAGTGTAGTTACCAAAATTTCATAGAGTGGTTACCAAAATTTCATAGGATCAGGTTATTAAAATTTCTTAGATTGGTTATTGAAATTTCATAGGGTGGTTAATTATCACAATTTTATAGAAAGGTTATCAAAAAGATTTCAAAATGTCATAGCGAGGTTATACGAAAATTTCATAGTGTGGTTAACAAAATTTCATTAGAAGGTTACTAATACTTCATTGGGAGGTTATCAAATTTTGATAGTGTGGTTATCAAAATTTCATATGAAGGTTATAAAAGTCTCAATTTCATAAGGAGTACCAAAATTTGATAGAAGGTTATCAAATCTCATAGAGTGATTATCGAAATTTCATAAAGATAGGATTATAAAAATTTATAAAGATTATCAAAATTTCATAGTGTTGTTATCAAAATTACAAAGTGAGGTTATCAAAATTACATAATGTGATTATCAAAATTTCATAGAGGGGTCAACAAAATTTTATAAAGATATCAAAATTTCATAAAGAGGTTATCAAATTTTCAAAATGTGATTACAAAAGTTTCATAGTGGTATTTCTAGGGAGGTTATCAAAATTTCATAGTATGGTTACCAAATTAGGAAGGTTATTAAACTTTTATAATGGAGTAATCAAAATTTCAGGGAGGATACCAAAATTCAGGGAGGATATCGAAATTCAATGAGGATATCAAAATTTCATATGAAGGTTATCAAATTTTCATAGTTTAGTTTTCAAAATTTCATAAGAGGGTTATCAAAATTTCATAGGGAGATTAACAAAATTTCATAATGAGGTAATCAAAAAATCATAGGGAGCTTATCAAAATTTGTAGTTATCAAGATTTCATAAGAAAGTTATCAAAATTTTATAGGGAGGTTTATTAAAATTTTATAGGAAGATTTATCAAAATTTTATAGCGAGGTTATCACAATTTCATAGTGTGATTATCAAAACTTTAAAGTATGATTACTTACAATTCATATGGAGGTTTTTAAATTTTTATAAAGTGGTTATCAATATATCATATGGAGGTTATCAACATCTCATAGTGTTGGTTATCAAAATTTCATTGGAAAGTTATCAAAATTTCATATTGAGGTCTTCAAAATTCCTTAAGGAGGTTAACAAAATTTCATAAGAAAGTTAAAAAAATTATAAAAAGATTCTTGAAATTCCATAGTATCGTTATTAAAATTTCATAGGAAGGTTATCAAAATTTCATAATGGGATCATAAAAAATAGTGTAAGCAAGGGCGGATTTTGACACATGAGATTGGGGGGTCAGATTGAATACAACATAATTGGGGGGGGGGGGTACAATTTAAAATTTTTCCATAAATTATATGTAAATATATATGTATTTTTTTGGCAGGAATGTAAATGTATATGTACAATAAGGAAAATTTTAAAATTGGGGGGGGGGGGGGGGAAGGGGGGTCCCCAACTATTGTCTACGGTCCACCCCTGAGTGTAATTATCATAATTTAATAGAGAGGTTATCATAATTTCATATGAATATTTTATTTAAACACGTTACGTCACGTGCAACGCACGTGATAGCTAAAACTAGTATATATATATATATATATATATCTCTATCTCTCTCTCTAAAAACCCGACCCGGGAGGCCGTTTGAGCTTAACTTATCTCATGACTGTCTGTGTCTCTGTGATAGTATTGATATATTGGTATTGGGCTTCAGAGTATAGTAGTGGGTGAGGCCGAGTATGTTATGATTTTGGTATGCAATAATTTTATTGGGTTCAAGGACTTTTTGGCCCAATCACGATATTTCTTTTTTCTTTTCTTTTTTTTTTTACAAAAAGTTTAGGAATCGGGGTATATATCAAACTCAAACTATCACTAACAAGTTGATTTGCCCGCGCTGGCGCTACGGGCTTCTTTTGTTAGAATCGTGATTTAGCACCATGCGATTGTATGATACTTAAAAAGTAAGATTTCATTGTTTCAAATATATATGAGTCAAACATGATCTGTAGAACATAATTTTTAAGTTCAGATGAGAACAAAGAGTTTTTGGCTTCTAATCACAATCTTCAATGCTTGGGGCATACTGAATCTGACCACTATAGTAAATGAATTTAGAGTTTAAACTTTAAACTTTTAGTTTAGACTATGGAGGCTTCTCTATCGGATAACTTCTTGAATGGACAGACACAGTGCTCTGACGTGTTTATTGGGATTGTTCTAATTTCTTTTTTTAAGATACAGTTTTTTTGTAAAATTGACCCAAAAGTTTAGATATTTAATCCCCTCAAGAATAAAAAGTTAGGATATTTA
Source organism: Corchorus capsularis (assembly GCA_001974805.1). Classification (NCBI taxonomy): domain Eukaryota; kingdom Viridiplantae; phylum Streptophyta; class Magnoliopsida; order Malvales; family Malvaceae; genus Corchorus; species Corchorus capsularis. The sequence continues at coordinate 5,824 of AWWV01011141.1, forward strand.
AGTAATCTGCCAAGTAGGTAAAGATGAAAAAGATTATTTCTCCAGCTCATCATTAATCCTGGGTAGGGATCTTTTAATAATTCCACCCAGCTCATCATTAATTCTAGGTAGGGATCTTTTAGTAATTCCACTACTCTATTAAAGTCAATTGAGAAATGACCAAAAAGTCTAGTTATTTAATCACCTATAGAATCAAAAGTTAGGGATCTTTTTGTCTGTCACTCACATATTCTGATATCTTATATTTTGTCTCACATTCTGATATAATATTTGTATTGTCACAGTCCTGTTCCCCAAAATGCTCCTCCTCCACCTCCAACACCTTCCCATGGGTAAGTTTTTTCTGCTACATCATTTTTCTTCTCTTGTTTGTCATTGTATCATCATTTTTTACTCATATCTATGTCATATTCTATGTTTGTCACAGTGCTCCACCTGCTCTCATTCATGCCGCTCATACTGCTTCCCATTATGTTCCTAATGTCCCTACTGCTCATACCACTAGTCCCATCAAAAGACAAAAGTTTTGTATCTAAATATTTATGTTCCTGTCATTCTTAACAGTTATAAAAGGTATATATACAAGTAAATTTTCATCACTATGAGTTTCATTCCTTCTGATACAAAACTTTGTCGTTTTTGAGTGTTCTGATTTAGGAAAATTCCTATTACTGGATCTAAAATACTCTTCATATCTTGGCACTAGTCAAACTTGTAGTATTACTGTGAAGGCTTTTGAATTTTGATGGGAGTTGCCGTGTTGGAAAAACACAGCTCATTATCAGAATTGACCAGAATGCTGATACTGTTGACTTGTTGATGGGGCCTAAGGTAGAGGTAAGGGTGGGCATGGGTCGGGTGAAACCGACCGCTACCGACCCAATCGAGCTTAGGTGGGTCGGCTCCTGGCGTCGGCTCGACTTGTCGGTTATAAGCCGACGGTTATGTCAATTATTCGGTCGGTTTTCGGGTCTTATTTTTTGGACCCAAAACCGACCGAATAACCGACTGATTTATATTATATAAATATATATAATTTATATTTATATTTATATTTATATATATAATATTTATCAGAAATTAGAAAAATATATATAGGTTAAGATAAAGAAAAACATGTAAACCACTTTCGCATTTAGTTTTTCTCTCCTTCCCCCTGATTTCCCTCTCTTTTCCTTCCCTCTTTCTCGTCTCTTCTTCTCCGTCTCCGATCAATCTAGCCGACGGCGAGCCTCTCGACAGACAGTCGGAGGTCGGGACTCGTCCTCTGGCATTCTCCTTCATTTTCGAGGCTTAGTTTACCCGATTTAGCCTTAGATTTAGGTAGTTTTCAAAATCCCCAATTCAAACCCTAACTCTCTTTTCTTTCAAATTTGCCTGAAATTCTCTAACCATTCGCCAAAATCTTCATTTCGTGGTAAAGTTTAGGCTCCTAACGTGAATCAAATCAAGGTATTATCTATTTCCTACCTAATTTAATGTAATTTTATGTAATTAGTTGAGGATGTAATTTTATTGTTCTGTTTTAACTTACTGTTTTTCATGTTTTTTGTTCTAGTTTTAACTAGGGATTTTGTGGATTTAACCTGAAAAAGTGAAGCTCTCAAGTCTCAGCCTTTCACCGTCTCACCTGGGGATTTCAAAAGGTGTCAGGTTTGATTTCAATTTTCAAATGAATTGTTCTTATACTCTATATTGCCTTTCAGTTTCATTTGTGCCTATTTATAATTACACCCTGATTTATTCTCGGTTTTCAAATTGCCGGCTAGCTCAACTTAACCTATTCTGTTTTTACGGTATACAAATATGATCAGTTTATATACATGCATAACATAGACATGTCATGACATTGAGTATTTCGAACAAGATAACTTAATGCCTTTACATTTGGATATGTTAAGCCAGTTTACTTAGTTAAATATTTATTTATTTCTTTTGGACAAATCACATACTTCAAATTTAGTCTAGGGACATAATATATAACCAAGAAATGATTGGCAATCTTGATCTGAGAATTCTAATTGTAAACTGAGAGAGCATTTAAGACTTTGATTGTTCTTAATACGCCTTCCCAGCACCCCCCTTTCCCCATTTTATACTTCTTCTTAGTAATGAGTCGACAAAAGTTTGTAAATATTTTGATTAGCCTTATGTTATTCTCGGTTAAATATACCATAATGGTTTTGGTCCATATTTATCTAAAATTCTGTTTGTAAACTATGAGAGCATTATAGAAGTATATTGTGCTTAGTATCTCAAGTTGCCAAAGTTTTTGTCAAATTTGCAACCTTTTTGGGAGCTTTGCTTTCAGATAACAATGTATAGTTGCAAATAAAATCTCTTCTTCCTCTTACCACCCTTCCTACCTTTTGCTCTTATCTCCTTTATGTGACTATTGTCTGAATTTGTGGGAGATTTTATTTGCTCAGTCAACCCCCTGTTATGTGACTGTGGTTCGCTGTTAAGTGTACTTGTGTTTAGCATTTAATCTCTTTCATGATGATCAATTAGGTGTCCCTTATTATACACATATCTGAATTCTGAAATATGCTTTCTCTTCTGAAATATTCTGAAATTTGCTTGTCTTTCATGATTAAGTTGAAATATGGATTCTGAAATATGCATTCTGAATTCTGAAATATATGGTTCTGAAATATAAATGTTGTTTTGAAATTTTTTAACTCTGAATTTCTGTAATGTACTAATGTGTCATGTGTGTTCTAAATTCTGATTTCTAAATTCTGAATTCTTAATATGTTTATGTAGGACATTGTTTTGGCTTGTAATCTGAAATATATGGTTCATGTTTTTTTGTAGGATGTTAGAGTCTGAGATTTATGATTCATTGAGACATGATGATCTCAATCCAAAACTTGATGCAGACCCTGATGAAGGGGAATTACGGGACCTAGGCCTTGCTGGTAGTTCTGATCAAGGACTTTCTGGTTGCACTACTCAAAGTGGTAAGCCCCCTCTTGACCCATCATCTAGAAAAAGAGCTAGGACTACTGCTTCTACTCCAAGTTCTAGTAGTAGGAAATCTTCAATTGTTTGGGAGCATGTGACTACATTTGAAGGGGTTGGTGGGAGTTTTATGGCTAAGTGCAACTATTGCCCCAAGACATTTAATGCACACACTAAAAAAAATGGCACTAGTTCTATGAAGAACCATATTGAAAATAGTTGTCCCAAATCCCCTTTACGTGTTGCAACTACTACAATTGAGCAAGATAGTTCCCAAACACAATTAACATTTAATGTTGAAGAAGGTGGAAATGGGAGTGGGAGTGTGGGAACATGGAAATTTAGTCAAAAGGCCACAAGGAAAGTTGTTGCAACCATGATCATTATTGATGAATTGCCCTTCAGGTTTATGGAGGCAAAAGGTTTTAGGCATGCAATGAAAACAGCCCAACCTAGATTTGTTATGCCATCTAGGAAGACAATAGCAATGGACTGTTTTCAATTGTATAGTGATGCCGAAAAACAAGTCAAGAAGCAAATGAACTCCAATAGATTTCGAGTCTCCCTCACAACAGATACTTGGACATCAATTCAGAATAACAGCTATATGTGTGTAACTGCCCATTATGTTGATGATGATTGGAAATTGGTTAAAAGGATAATAAGTTTTTATCCAATCTCGGGTCATAAGGGAGATATGCTTGGGAAAGCTTTGGAGAAATGTTTGAAGGATTGGGGCTTGGATACGGTGTTTTGTGTCACTGTTGATAATGCCACTAATAATGATGTGGCTGTTGGGTACTTAAAGAAGAAATTTTTGAAGGAAAAGACTTGTCTTGGGGGTGGGAAGTTTTTACATATGAGATGTGTGGCTCACATCTTAAATTTGATTGTTGGAGATGGATTAAAGGAGAAAGAATTTGATTCTTCTATGGGGAAGATTAGAGAGGCTGTAAAATTCGTTAGGGCTTCAAATGCAAGATTGGAAAAGTTTATGGGTTGTGCTAAAGAAGAAAAGGTGAAGTGTGATAAAGGATTGTGCCTTGGTGTTTGCACTAGGTGGAATAGCACCTATTTGATGCTTGATGTAGCTGAGAAGTATGAGAAAGCTTTTGAGGCACTTGAGTATGTTGATCCAATTTATAGAGAGCATCTTAGAGCATCTGGGGGGCTGCCTACTAGTTCTGACTTTGAGGTTGCTAGGTCTTTATGTGTTTTCCTTAAAAAGTTTTACACATTGACAGTTAAAGTGTCTGGCACTTCTTATGTCACTTCTAGTAGCTTGTTGGATGAAGTGTTCAAGGTATTCATGGCCTTGAAGGATTTGGAAAAACACACCTCAAAAGAGTTGAGCTCGATGGCAGCAAAGATGAAGGCAAAATACGACAAATATTGGGGGCAGATCGACAAGATGAATATGACTATATATGTGGCTGCCATTCTTGACCCTAGGAAGAAGTTGGGTTTTGTGGATTTTTGCATTAAGAGGATGTATAATGATGCTGAATATTCTGATTTATTGAAGACAGTGCAAGAAGCTACAAAAGAGTTATTTGAAGACTATAAGAAATTGTTGAGTCCTGAAAAAGGGTCTAGTAGTGGTGGTAATGATGCTACTATGGAGGAGGCAGTCACTTCTGTTAATCCCCTTGGTGAAGGTAATGAAGAAAGTGCAATGGACATGTTCTGGAAGCATGAAATGGAGTCCGGGAAAGAGGAAAACAGATCTGAATTGGATGTATATTTGAAAAAAAAAGGTGGAGATTTTGATGTACTTGGTTGGTGGAAGATGAATAGGTCACGGTTTCCGATCCTCTCTTACATGACAAGAGATGTACTAACTGTTCCCGTATCCACTGTGGCTTCTGAGAGTGCTTTTAGCACTGGTGGACGTGTCCTTGATGTATACCGAAGCTGCCTCAATTCAAAGTTCGTTCAAGCCCTAATTTGTGGACAAGACTGGCTACGTGGCACTTTGGACATCAACCTTAATGCTGACATGGAGGAACAATCCGAGTTTGATCAACTAGCCCAAGGTAAACTACTAAACTTAACATTTACTTGTCTTTCTTTATTTAAATTTCGGTTTTCATCAAACAATCTAACTTAAATGTTACTTTTACAGAATTGAAGAAGGTCTCTATAGACCCCATAATTGATATGTGAGAAAGGATTGGACTTTTTAGGTAATGTTTTATACTTTTATTAATCAATATTACTAGAAATTACAATAATATGATAATGCCTTGAATTCTGATATCATAATCACTAATATCTGAATTCTTAAATTTCTGACTATGTATGTATATATACTGAAAAATGTGATTTCTGAATTGAATTCTGATTGGGTTCTGAATTCTGAAATTTGTAAATTCTGATATTTGTGATTTGTGAATTCTGAAATTTGTTGTGACTATGCAAGTTTGTTTATTCTGAATTTTGAAATTCTGAAATTCTGAAATTTGTCTATTTCTTGAATTCTGAAATTTGTTGTGAATTCTGAAATATGACTATTCTAAAATTCTGGATTCTGTTTTGTGATTGGTTTCTGTTTATTTTTAATGATGCTGAATATTCTGATTGAAAACAGATTTGGTGAAAACTGCTTATACTGAAATCTGGACTATATATACTGAATTCTGGATTATGTTTATTATGTCCTAAACTGATTGGTTTTTGCCTATTTGGTCTATTTCTTTTCTGCCTTTTTAGATGATTTGGTCTATTTCTTTTCTGCCTTTTTAGATGATTGCTGCTGTTTTTTGCCATTCGTAAGTAAACTGATGTAGTGATGTGATTGTGAATGCTATTGAACTGAAGAATGCCAATGGAATTGGAGACAATTGGAGACACAAGACTTTTTGTAAATGCTTGCTTATTATTGCTAGTGGAGTGATGGCTGGACTGGTGCCTTGCCTTGCTTCTTTTTTGTAAATGGAATAGATTGTAGATGCTAGTGGGTGGAATAGATTGGGTGGAGATGCAAATATTTTGTTCATAGTCATATATGAAATCATGAAAGGTGAATAGGTGATAGTTGATGATTGAATTGCTCTCCCAAGGTTTTTTTGTCAAATGGGAGACTTAGCAAGCTTATTATTAGTGTAAAGATTAACAAACTTTATATATGCTAATGAGTAATGAAGTAATTATGTAATTGTTGGCAGCAATTTAGATGTTAATTGTAATTTTTGGAGTTGTAATTCGGCAGCATATATCAAACAGTTGACAAATTCAAATTTTCAATTGGATTTTTAAGAAACCGACAGGTGATGGAAACCGACCATCCGACCGAAACCAACGTCGGTCGGTGGATTGCGGTTTCCATCACCTGTCGGTCGGTGATCGGTGGCAATCTCACCGTCGGTCGGTAACCCAATTTCAAAAAAAATCCCCCCGACCCGACCGAACCCGACCGACACCCACCCCTAGGTAGAGGCATTCCCGAATGATATGGCGGATACTGCTGATAAAGTGGCATTGGTTGCATGTACCCATATGGTGGATACAGCTGATGATGATACTGCCCGGGTGGTAGTGGCAGCATAGTTTGGTAAGGATAATGATGTCCTTGTGGCTGTTTTTCTGATGATCCAGATTTGTTCTCGCCATCATGGGATGGAACCAGGGTACCCATCTTTTGAGGATCCATTGATGGATAGTAGGCTCTATCCAGCTGAGGTGCCACTGCCCGGGGCAACATTCTACTATGAGCCACCGTCGCTTGCTGCCTAGCTCCCTCTGAGCCTGAGGTTTCTGACTCTGGTCTTGGTGCTTGGGGCTTACCCTTACCCCACATTAGCTTCAGTCAAAGACCTTTTATGACTAGTTTGTTAGAAAGCTCTTCTGCAGCCTCTCAACTCCTTCTCTGGTTGTGTATGTTACAAAGGCACATGCTTTGTCAAACACCATCTTTATCGATTCAATTTCACCATGGCCATAGAAATTGTCCCTTAAATCTTGCTCACTAACTCTTTTATCAATCCCAATACCACCCACATAAAGGGTTATAATGCTTTCATCCTCAGGAGGTTCCAAGCAAGGCATTTCGCCAGCCTTTTTGAGTAGCTTTAGTGCCACTGGATCATTCACCCTGCACCAATTTATGGGGGAAAGCATCAGCAAAAATTAATCACAACTAGAAGAAAATGCATTATTCATAATTACATGGCCAGTCTCCGTAGTCATAATACATCTTACATTGCCAGTAATTAAGATACATGTTATGTCATCAATGCAGTGAATATGACCAAGCTAAGCTTGGGATAAATGTCCATTGTAATATTCAAAATTGGAAAATACCAAGAACAATTGCACTTACCCATAATAACGGTCTTTTATATTTTGCTGTGACAATTCCCCAATTACTGGCATCTCATGCCTATAAAGGCACTCAGCAGCTCTTGTACATTCACCACGAACATAGAAACTGCAAATATGTGCTCTGTTTCTTTTATAGTAGGGTGTTATTCTCTGAAGCTTCATAATAGTGTCATTGGTCCGTACCTTTCCGTATGAGGACTCATAATCTAAACCAGCTCTGCCCTGCAAACCATAAATTACTTAACTAATTAAGCATTAATTAAAGAGACAAAACAATCAAAGTCCATCTCATTCAGACACAGAATAGAAACTTTAGTTCTTCATAAAGACTCTCACATCACATCCATAGAATTTCAAAAGCAGATAACTGAAAATAGTACCACAAATCCAAATGCATTACACTAATGAAACTTCAGCATAGATACATACCCTGCGGTCATGCTCCTCAGCAAAATACTCTCTATTCACATCACTCTTGGGAATGGCATCATTGGAATTTATACTAAGAGCAGAGTCCCGAACTTGAACAGGCAACCCGGATTCAAGATCTAACAGGCAGACTTGACAAGCATTTTGCAACTTACTGCATGTCTGACAAACCACAGGTTGCTTAAACCTTGCATCATGGCCAGGCCTCCACCTAAAGACTGTAAATGGCCGTTTACAAATCTTGCACTCCTTATCATAATCTGCTTTGGTCTGCAGTGCAAAAGTTTAAAAAAAAAAAAAAAAAAAAAAAAAAAAAAAAAAAAAAAAAAAAAAAGAAAAAAAACTACATGAAAGTGACGCAGAGAAAATATATACAAGGAACAAAATAAAATTTCACTAACATAAAGAACATGATCCATAATGAATCTACATGTATGTTACACCATGTTAACCTTTATTTTCCAATGTGATGATGATAAATTTACATTCCCATATAAAAATAAAATAAAATTTCAACTTCCAGAACAGAGAAGAGAGGGAGAGAAAGTATTAAGGGAACAAAGATTAGTACCATTCGGACATTGGGATTGTCACCAAGGCATGACTCACAAATTATAGGGAAGTCGGACCGTTCCCAACCATCTGCCTCGTGATCTTTTAACAATATGTGTGCCATTATATACTTTGCACTCTGTAACTATTCAGAGCCTTCAATTTGCACTCTAATTCCTTAAATTCTTGATGCAAGTGAAATTAAGAAACAAAGACAAGAACTGTATCAAAATCTGATGAACAATCTTCTTATGAATTCGCAAGCATAATGGAAACCCTAGAAAAACAACAAAGACAAAGACCTTAGCTTTAGCAGATAGCTATAACATTAATGATTAAAATTTTTTCATTCAAATACCATTAACCATACTATTTCAATCAGGTTCCAAAAAAAAAAAATGTTCCCGGCTTTCCTATTTACTTGATTAAATCAAAAACATTTAATTCATATAAACCAAATACGATAATAGAAAACAAAAGTTGGAAGAGTAACGTAGCGGAAGGTTAGAAAGTTAGAAAGATCAACTCACACGAACAAAGGGTTAAGATTGAAAGGGGATGATTAGGGTTCAGAGCCTCATCGTTTTTTTTTTTTTTGTTTTTTTGCCTGAGGTTTTATTCAAAAACTCAAAATAACACAAATCTTCTATAACAAAGGGTTAAGATTGAAAGGGTATAATTTGCCTTATTGTTAGGGTGATTATATGATACACCGGCGGTGTAAATTTTGGACTCCACAAGCGGGTTGTGGAGTTGACACATGTCCATTTTTTCAATTAATTAAGTTTTAAATATTTCAATCTAGTCCCTAAGGGATACATGTCACCCTTTAGGACCCGCTTGTGTAGTCTGCTAAACTCCACCGTCAGTGTATTGTATAATTTGCCTTATAGTTACACTACTGAAAGCTAAATCCCTAATAGAAAACTTAAGCCAAGGCCCAAAACTTAAAACTTACTAACTTAAAACCTAATATTAACTAAAATAAGAAAATAAAGACAGGAATAAAAATGAAACTAAAAACTCTTGAAAACCTGTATTATTCTCCCCCGGTTTGGAAAAAAAATCAATTCCAACAAGTACGCCTTAATGAACTCCTCATAAATTTCTAGATAAACTCGCTTCAGCTCTTCTTCAGTAATTCAGGTGCTTTCAGTTGCTGGTTTTACTGTCATTCTAAACAGTTATAGAAGGTATATAGAAGTAAATTTGCATCACTACGAGTTTCTTTAAAAACTTCTATGATTAAAAGTTCGACTTTTAGTACCATTTTCCCCCTTAAACTTGTAGTGTTTAGACGTTTTGCCCCATGAACTTCAATTATGGACATTTTGCCCCCTGAACTTCAATTTTCAGACATTTTGCCCCCCAACCTAACAGCACTGTCAAGCCGCTTATGTGGCATTTTGCCACGTCAGACCAACCCGACCACATGGCATTGTCATGTCAGACAAAACCAATGACGTGACAATGCCACGTAAGCAACTTGATGGTGCCGATAGGTTGAGGGGGCAAAACGTCCGAAAATTGAAATTCAGTGGGCAAAACGTCCAAAAATTGAAGTTCAAGAGGCAAACTGTTCAAAATTGAAGTTCATAGACAAAACGTTCAAACGCTAGAAGTTTAAGGGGGAAAATGATATTTAAGTCTTAAAATTTCCTTGTGATGCAAACTTTGTCGTTTTTGAGTGTTCTTATCTAGGAAAACTCACTACTGGATCTAAAATACTCCTCATATCTTGGCACTAGTCAAACTTGTACTATTACTGTGAAGGCTTTTGAATTTTGATGGGAGCTGCCGAGTTGGAAAAGCGCAGCTCATTATTTTTGACTCCTAATCTAGTTCCGCTATCAATCAAGTTGGAGGACAACTTAAGTTTCAAGTTTCAACTCAGATCTTCAAGTATAAGCCCTACAAATAGATAAGTATGAAAAGAAAAGGTCGAGGCAGAATATCATTCTCATGATCTAGAAATGGGACTAAAACTAAAACAAATTCTTTTTTGCTCTGCCATGGGACAATATACACTCTTTAAACCTAAAAACTTTCCTTCAATGGAAAGATTCCAGTCCTATGCCTAAGTTCCACCATTTTGTTTATAGCAACAACTCTTCTAGAAAAGTATAAGAATGGTATACTTGAACTTTAACTGATTAATACATAAAAATACAGTATACGGGAAGTATATGTTCATTCAAAGATGACATCCCTCCATACGTAAGCCAATTAGCTGTCATTGTCCTAAAATCCATGCCCACGCCCGCAAGCAAAACTAAAGTAGCAATATGCAGTCAAATGTTACTACTTTTAAAACCCAAGTCCCCAATAGTCTCTGCCATTCCAGATTCGCCCTGTTACTCTTCCAGGACAAATCAAAGTCACAAGAATTGCCCTGTTTTTCCTTCTCTTTTCCTCCATGGATTTGAAATCCCCTCAAGTAGAAATGTTCTTCTTCCCTTATGTAGGAGGAGGCCATCAAATTCCCATGATAGACATGGCAAGGATGTTTGCAACCCACGGTGCCAAATCCACCATCATCTCCACCCCAAACCACGCTCTCTCCTTCCAAAAATCCATCCTCCGAGACCAGCAATCCGGCCGTCAAATCTTCATCGAAACCCTCCAGTTATCCGACAACGTTGACTTAGCTGACACCGACATGTCCGCCACTCCGCAGACCGACACATCCATGCTCCAAGACCCACTCAAGAACTTGCTCCTCGAACGAAAACCCGATTGCATTGTTTACGACATGTTCCATCGTTGGGCTGCAGATGCTATCGACAACCTCGAATTCTATATCCCCAGGATTGTGTTCAGTGGGTGCGGCTGCTTTGCCAGCAGCGCCCGAGAAAATGTAACCAAATTCAAGCCTTTTGAAACGGTTGGTTCGGATTATGACCCTTTTGTTGTTCCGGGTCTTCCTGATCGGATCGAAATGACCCGGTCTCAGCTTCCGCCGTTTCGAATGATGCAAATGATGTCTATGAAACAACCTGAACATGAGAAAAGGTTTGGGGTTGTGGTTAATACTTTCTACGAATTGGAGCCGGCTTATGTAGATTATTTCAAGAACGAATTGGGGAATAATAAGGCGTGGATTGTCGGGCCAGTATCTTTATGCAACAGAAACATTGCTGATAAAGCTGAGAGAGGTAAAAAGGGGTCAATCGACGAGCAAACAATTCTCAACTGGCTTGATTCTAAAGAACCCAATTCAGTTATTTACATTAGCTTTGGAAGCTTGGCTCGTTTAGCTCCAGAACAGATTCTGGAAATCGCGTACGGTCTCCAGGATTCAAACCAGCCATTTGTTTGGGTAATTGGGAAACTTTACAAGGATGGGAAAGAGGAAGAAAATGTAGAAGATTCGCTTCCAGGCGGGTTTGAAGAGAAGATGAAGGAATCTGGAAAGGGACTAATAATCCGAGGATGGGCACCGCAGTTGCTGATTCTTGAACATGGCTCGGTGGGAGGTTTCGTGACGCATTGCGGATGGAATTCGACTTTAGAAGCGGTGAGTTGCGGTGTGCCGATGGTGACGTGGCCGATATCGGCAGAGCAATTTTACAATGAGAAACTGATAGCTGATGTGTTGAAGATTGGAGTCAAGGTTGGGAGTCTAGATTGGCGGACATGGCAGATGAAACGGGAACCGGTGGGAAGAGAGAAGGTGGAGACAGCCGTGAAGAGGCTGATGGGCGGCGGAGATGAGGCTGTGGAGATGAGAAATAAAGCAAAGCAGATCGGAGAAATGGCTAAGAAAGCCGTTGAAGTTGGTGGGTCATCGTATAAAGATGCGGTTGCTTTAATTGAGGAGCTTAAGGCTCGCCAACATCGATTAACTCTTGGATGATCATGTTTCAAATAGATACAGTGTCAGTGGGGCTTTTAAATTGGAAGTAGGTCCAAATTCCATGCCAATTACTAAAAAGTAAATATGTTATGAACCATCACGGTGGGTGCAGGCTTGATACAAGTTAAAATAAGGCAGAAATCAATTGTTCTTACACGACAAAACCTACAAGGACTCGGATCGTTATGTTCAAGAGACTATTTTGAAGTATTTGATTGCTAAGACCAATTCCAATATGCTTTAATTCCACCCTTTTTTTGGGTAAAATGTTACTTGTCTCACTTATTTTGATCTTATTGCCAACTATACGAAGTTGAAATGTATCAAAATCCAAATGAAAGGAGTTCTTCTTACACGTTATCCCTATCTAAAGACTTGAAATTGAAATCTTAAAAGGGTGTAAAGATCCTTTTAATTGATCTAGTAAGTGTTTTTTGCCCAAAGATCTAGTAAGTGTTTATTCTATAAATCATCATAGAACTAGGATTTTTTTTTGGTAGAAATTAAACATGGATTTAATCTTTAATCAAGTACCTTTTCTACCAAAAAAAGAAATTAAACATGGATTAATTAACTTTTACTATTATTTTTCTTTGGGCCTAAAGATGGATCTCCAAAACTCTAGTGACTCTACCAAGTAATTTTCCATACCCAAAAAATACCGGGCCTATGCTTGCTTTGATTATCATTTAAAAGGGTAATTAATAAAGCTATTGTAGAACGATTTAGGCCCTCCAAGTGGATCGGCCCTGAGCTGGATCTTGATGGGCGCACCCATAACCCATTCTTCATGAATGGACAAGCTCTTCACATTGAGAGTGTCAAAAAGTTTCTATTTCTGATATTTTTTGTAACTAAACTTGTAATCATTGCTGCTACCGTGCTACGTAGATAAAGAGGTCGGTTAGCGTACCAAAAATGTGTTTACTTTTTTCTTCTGCTTATGATTATACATGTTTGGATATTCCTGCAGGAAAAGCAAAAGGAAAATAGTAGTATACAAAAAGGACCCAACTACATTTTTTTCAGTTTATCATCAACTATGACGTATGACACTATGTATGCAGTTAGACAAATTCATTTCGTCCCATGTTCCTCGTTTCAATTCGTATTCAATTTGACCTTTTGCTCTGTTCCTACCAAATCATTTATTAGCCACTTGATTCACTCCCCATTCTTCTAAACCAACGGCATGTCGTCGTCTGTCCATATATCCTAACTTTGTCCCCATTCAATCTCATCCATTGAAAACTAGGATATTCTAATATACTATAAAGTTTTCCAAATTCATTCATCCAAGTAATTTCCAATTATTATGCATTTATTAGTTATGGAGTTTCCAGAAGACTGTATGGCGTAAGTTTAGAATCATCCTGAATTTTCCTAGTTACGATTATGTCCCTATCTCTCAATCCTATATATGTAAGTTACTCCAGTAGCTGAATCAAAATATCAAATTTCAAAAACCTCTGTTTCATCACAATATTGTCCCATTTCTTCCTTACCCCAAAATTAAGTTACTTTAAAAGGAAATATGGGAAGCGAAATTCCTCAGCTTCAAATGTTCTTCTTTCCATTCATGGCTCACGGCCACATGATCCCAACGTTGGACATGGCCAAGCTGTTTGCAACTCGAGGAGTTAAGTCCACCATAATCACGACTCCGCTAAATGTTTCTTTCTTCTCCAAAACAATCGAAAGAAGCAAGGAATACGGTATCGAAATCGACGTCAAGACTCTGAAATTTCCCACTGTCGAGGCTGGGTTGCCCGAAGGCTGTGAAAACGCAGACTCAGTCCCCATTAACATGATGAACAAATTCTTCTTGGCCACCGCCATGCTTCAAGAACCACTTGAACAGCTGCTCCAAGAATGCAAACCAGATTGCTTGGTTGCAGACATGTTCTTCCCTTGGGCAACAGATGCAGCAAACAAGTTTGGGATTCCCAGGTTGGTTTTTCATGGAACAAGTGTGTTTTCATTGTGTGCATCCGAGTTCATTAGGCTACACGAGCCGCAGAAGAAAGTTCAATCCGATTCCGAACCTTTCGTGGTGCCTAATCTTCCGGGTGACATCAAGATGACGAGAAAACAGTTGCCAGATCATATGAAATTCGATTTTGAACAAGACTTTCACAAATTGGTTGATGCATCGAAAGAATCAGAGGTCAAAAGCTATGGCGTGATTGTCAACAGTTTTTACGAGCTGGAGGCCGCGTATGCAGATTGCTACAGGAATGTCCTGGGAAGAAGGGCGTGGCATATCGGCCCTGTTTCGCTCTGTAACAGAGCGACTGAAGAAAAAGCAGAGAGAGGAAAGAAATCAGCCATTGATGAACACGAGTGCTTGAAATGGCTAGACTCGAAAAAACCCAATTCAGTTATTTACATATGTTTTGGAAGTATGGCCAGTTTCACTTCTGCTCAATTGAAGGAGATAGCCATGGCGCTTGAAGCGTCACAGCAGCAATTCATTTGGGTTGTCAGGAGACAAGAGAACAACAATGAAGAAGATGAAGATTGGTTGCCTGAGGGATTTGAGAAGAGAATGGAAGGCAGGGGAATTATAATAAGAGGATGGGCGCCGCAAGTTTTGATTCTGGAACATGAAGCAGTTGGGGGATTCGTGACTCACTGCGGATGGAATTCAACTTTGGAAGGTGTTTCTGCGGGTGTGCCGATGGTCACCTGGCCGGTGGCGGCGGAACAGTTTTACAATGAAAAGTTGGTTACTGAAGTTTTAAAGATTGGAGTGGGCGTTGGGGTTCAACAGTGGGTGAAAACGGTGGGAGATTTTGTAAAGAAAGAAGCTATAGAAAAGGCGGTGAAGGAGATCATGAAAGGTGATAAAGCAGAAGAGATGAGAAACAGAGCCAAAGCGCTGGCGGAAGCAGCAAAAAGGGCTGTGGACAAAGGTGGTTCGTCTTATTCTGATTTGAATGCTCTGATTGAAGAGCTCAACTTGCGTCGTCGTCATTGAATCAATAGCCAGAAAAATATTAATTTTATTAGTTATCTTTGGGTAACAAAAAGATGATGTAATTTGTTCTTAGTCTTGAGAAGAACAAGGAAGAAACAGAGAAAAATAGAAAGTACTAGTAATAGTATGATTAATATAGTACGTATAACTTTTTCCATTAATACATGAACATGATCCATGTTGTCCTATCATACTCTGTAACTAGATTTGACTAAAAAAGTCAAAACTCATAATCCACATAAAGATGAGACTAACATCAACATCTAATATGAAACCGGTAACTCAGCATGGCGAATGTTGTTTTTTCTTCGTTGTCCAAATTCAAAAGGATTAAGTCCAAAATGTTATGGAAATTATATGGACTTCCACCATGTTAAGTGCAACTTCACAAGAGCCACAAAATACTAGTAAGGAAGGGCTAACTAAGACCATAAAAGGATTAGTTAGTTAGTTAGTATAAGCCAAAAGAGCTATGTTAAATTCAATACAAGGAGCAATTAGATTTAATGTAACAAAGACATTTGTTAGCCAAATTGCTCTTATATATAGCCACTTACATGAGAGCAATTAGCCCTTAGTAAGTTCAAGATACATAGCCATTATCTCCTATAAATAGGAGGGTTTGGCATTCCAATGGTGATCAATCCGAGAGCCATAGCTCAATCCAAAACTCTCCCATAACCGAATTACGAACCTCATGAGCAAGTAAAAGCTCATTTCTAATATTCCCTCTTGTTCAATCTTGGTTCCTGAAGAACAATCCCAAAATTTAGAATTCCAAACTTATATTCTTGTAAGCTTAATGCTTGTACTCTTGTAATATTTGTTTCATATAATGAAATATCATATAGTAGTACTATCTGAGGATGTAGACACATTATTGATCGAACCTCGTTAAATTCGGTGTTCTCTCATCTCCTTGGTTCTTATTATTTTGGTGAAGACAATCTAACCTCCATCATTTCACAGCACAAAATAATTTTTGCAAGTCCCGCCCATAATCATGAATAACCTTAAGCGTCCGTAACCACCTCTCGAAGACCATGGCCCAAAGTTTCACAATTTCAAATGTTTCTTGGATTAGTATTACTTTTGCCATATATTGTAACTACTAGTAGACAAAAGAAACATTGCTACATTACTATAATCAAAAGTCTTCAACGTTGACCAGGTCGACATTCCTGAGATTTCTGGCCAAAAAAAAAGTATAATTATTGTTCCGTAGATTAAGGTTGCTTAGCAATTTAGCATAAACTTAACGGTCAAGAAACTGTTTACTTCCTTTTCTCTACTGTTGATTACTATTAATATTGAATGGGTTTATTATTATATTTTTGTTTGGATTTCACGAAATGAAAAGTAAAATACAATAAGACCCACACACATGTTTTTCAAAGTTTTGATGACCCGTATATATATATATATATAATATTCGAGCCTCTTTTATAATCTACTACTCATGACGTATGAGATTATGCATGCAGGGAGACAAATTTCTTTCCTCCCATGTTCCTCTCGTATCACTATCATATCGTGTTCAATTTGACCTCTTGCTCTTTAATTTCCCCAAAATTAATTATTTACTGGCCTCTTGATATCACTCCTAGTCAACAGTCAACACCCTATCGTTTGTTTTTGAGAAACAAACTTTTTGGTTAATGAGATCAGATTACAAACGCACAGAAAGATCCGTACACCGCTACATGATTAACTAGCTTACCGAAACGGTAATCTATGAGTCAGCAAACCCTTTCCCCGACAATTACAATTGAAATCTCATAATACATGCCCTTGAACCTATAAACTAGAAACTATAACTACCTACAAACCAAATAGACAAACAAATAACAAATTAAAATCACATTCCGTGTGAGTTGAATCCAAGACCTCATTGTCCAGGCAGGGGTGGATCTTGATACATGAAATTCGGGGGTCAAATTGAATACAATATAATTTTGGGGGGCCAATTTGAAATTTTTCCATAAATCTATACTATATATAAAAGTACGAATAAGGGGAAACTTTATGTTTTCCGATTGTACCCTTATTTTTAAAATATATTTCCAATTGTACCCTTTTTTAAAAAAAACCATATTTCTAAATTGTCATTACTATATAATATTTTAATTATTTCATTTTTTTAATCATAAATTATTCCATTATTAATTATTAGATTATATAACACGTATATTAAATTAAAAGAAAATCAATTTGCCTTTGTGTTTCCAATCGTCCTATTTAATTTTGCTCTTTGTCTTTGTTTCTATTTTTATATATGAAGGTTATAAAAGTCTCAATTTCATAAGGAGTACCAAAATTTGATAGAAGGTTATCAAATCTCATAGAGTGATTATCGAAATTTCATAGAGATCAGATTATCAAAATTTATAGAAAGATTATCAAAATTTCATAGTGTTGTTATCAAAATTTCAAAGCGAAGGTTATCAAAATTACATAATGTGATTATCAGAATTTCATAGTGGTCAACAAGATTTTATAAAGAGGTTATCAAAATTTCATAAGAGGTTATCAAATTTTCAAAATGTGATTACAAAAATTTCATAGTGGTATTTCTGGGGAGGTTATCAAAATTTCATAGTATGGTTACCAAATTAGGAGGTTTTTAAACTTTTATCATGGAGTAATCAAAATTTTAAGGAGGATAACAAAATTTCATACTTTAGTTTTTAAAATTTCATATGAGGGTTATCAAAATTTCATAGGGAGAGTAACAAAATTCAATAATGAGGTTATCAAAAAATCATAGGGAGGTTATTAAAATTTGTAGTTTTCAAGATTTCATAAGAAAGTTATCAAAATTTTATAGGGAGTTTTATATCAAAATTTTATAGGAAGATTTATTAAAATTTCATAGCGAGGTTATCACAATTTCATAGTGTGATTATCAAAATTTCAGAGTGTGATTACTAACAATTCATATGGAGGTTTTTTAATTTTCATAACGTGGTTATCAATATATCATATGGAAGTTATCAACATCTCATAGTGTTGGTTATCAAAATTTCATTGGGAAATTATCAAAATTTCATATTGAGGTCTTCAAAATTCCTTAGGGAGGTTAACAAAATTTCATAAGGTTAAAAAACATTTATAAAAAGGTTCTCGAAATTCCATAGTATCATTATTAAAATTTCATAGGAAGGTTATCAAAATTTCATAATGGGATCATAAAAAATAGTGTAATTATCATAATTTAATAGAAAAGTTATCATAATTCATTTAAACATGTTGGGCCACGTGCAACGCACGTGAAAGGTAAAACTAGTTATGTGTAAAAGTATATGTATTTTTTTTGGGTAAGAATGTAAATGTATATGTACGATAAGGACAATTTTAAAATTTTGGGGTGGCCTTGGCCCCCCAAACCTTGTCTACGGTCCACCCTTGGGGTCAAGTATGCTGGAACTAAGAGTCCATTACTCTACTACCAGGCCAAATGTCCAATGGCAACACCCTATCGTTTGTTTATATATCCAGCTTTGTCCCCATTAGAATATTTAGATCCCATCCACTAAACTAGGATATTAATCTAATATGGTATAGTAAATTACTATATTCCTAAGTTTGTCAAATGATTCATCCAAGTAAAAATTTACAAATACATGCTTTAAGGAATCTCTAGAAGAGGTGACGAATGCAAGGACGTGTTTGGTGGAACTTTAGAATTGCCATGAATTTTCCTAGTTAAGATCGATCACATCCCTTTTTTATCCATCCCCTGTATATATAAGTTGCTCTCGTTTGTGTCAACAGAATCAAGACATCAATTCCAAAAACATTTCCATCGCCAGCTTGATTAATTTCTTTTTGTTTCATTACATTGTCCCATTTTTTTACAAGGAAATTAAATATGGGAAGTGAAATCCACGATCAGCTTCATATCTTCTTCTTTCCATTCATAGCTCACGGCCACATGATTCCAACAATGGACATGGCCAAGCTGTTCGCAACTCGAGGAGTTAAGTCTACCATAATCACTACTCCACTAAATGTTCCTTTCTTCTCCAAAATAATTGAAAAAGGCAAGGAATACGGCATCGAAATCGGCGTCAAGACTCTGAAGTTTCCGACCGTCGAGCTTGGGTTGCCGGAAGGTTGTGAAAGTGCAGATTTTATCCCTAGTTCCCAAGAGGAAGGTGCGGAGATGCGGAAGAAATTCTTCAAGGCTACAGCCATGCTTCAAGAACCCCTTGAAAATCTGCTCCAAGAATTCAAACCAGATTGCTTAGTCGCTGATATGTTCTTTCCTTGGGCTACTGATGCAGCAAATAAGTTTGGAATCCCCAGGTTGGTTTTCCATGGAACTTGCTTCTTTTCACTGTGTGCAGCCGAGTTCATAAGGCTATACGAGCCGCACAAGGAAGTTGAGTCCGATTCCGAACCTTTTCTGGTGCCCAAACTTCCTGGAGATATCAAGATGACGAAATCGCAATTGCCTGATTTTATGAAGATAGCTGAACAAAATGACTTTAAAAAATTAGTTATAGCATCTAGAGAATCAGAGGTCACAAGCTATGGTGTGATTGTCAACAGTTTTTATGAGCTGGAGGGTACTTATGCAGATTGCTACAGGAATGTTCTGGGAAGAAAGGCGTGGAATGTTGGCCCTGTTTCGCTCTGCAACAGAGCAGCTGAAGATAAAGCAGAGAGATCAGGAAAGAAATCGGCCATTGATCAACACGAATGCTTGAAATGGCTAGATTCGAAAAAACCCAATTCAGTTATTTACGTATGTTTCGGAAGTAGGGCTAACTTCACTTCCGCTCAATTGAAGGAGATAGCCATGGCGCTAGAAGCGTCTGAGCAGCAATTTGTTTGGGTTGTGAGCAAACAAAAGAATACTGAGGAAGAGGAAGAAGATTGGTTGCCTGAAGGATTTGAGAAGAGAATGGAAGGAAAGGGACTCATAATAAGAGGATGGGCACCGCAAGTTTTGATTCTTGAACATCAAGCAATCGGAGGATTCGTGACTCACTGCGGATGGAATTCAACCTTGGAAGGTGTTTCTGCAGGTGTGCCTATGGTGACCTGGCCGATTGGCGCCGAGCAATTTTACAATGAAAAGTTGGTGAATCAAGTCCTAAAAATTGGAGTAGGCGTTGGAGTTCAACGATGGGTGAAAACGGTGGGAGATTTTGTGATGAAAGAAGCCATAGAAAAGGCAGTGAAAGAGATCATGAAAGGTGATAAAGCAGAGGAGATGAGAAACAGAGCCAAATTGCTGGCAGAAGCAGCAAAAAGGGCTGTGGACAAAGGTGGTTCGTCTTATTCTGATTTGAATGCTTTGATTGAAGAGCTCAGCTTGCGTCGTCGTCAATGAATCAACAACAAAAAACGAACATCTCATAGTCATCGCTTACTTTCAGGTCTCATTTGGTTGAACAGAAAATGATGTTATTTTAGCTTAATTAGCTCAGGGGAAAAGTTGATGTAATTTAGTGCTGCTCGAATTTCATGTATAATTTTAACAGTAAGAGTGGAGAGGCATTTGTAATAATCGCTGCTCTTTTTTGTGATTGTTATATGCTTAAATTTGTAGATTAAATAGACCATTTATTTTGTTTTGAGTTTTGACAATGTCACTGACTAATCTTCTTGTGTATTTTTATTTTTAGTCTATAAGAAAAGAAGGAGAAGAGTTGGCCAAAAAAAAGAAAAGAAGGAGAAGAGGAAACAGAAGAAAGCAACTACTCCACTAGTAAGAGACTTGATAAATGTTACATTTTGTCATTTTCTTGCCAGTATTGGACTCAAAAGTTAAAAGTCATAATCGAAAAGTGATACAAATGAATAAAGTGTAATTTCACTTCATGACGTAATGGCTTATGTTACTCACATGTGATGATTGAGCATTTGCTATTGTACTATTCCAGCGGTGCATTGGTGCACTATTGTACATAGATCTTCCCAAAGTGCAATTGGCCCTCAATTTGTCCCATTCATTTGCCCTTTTCATGTCTTCTCTATCCTAATTCCTATCTTAGCTTTTTTAGCTTTTGCCTAATCCATCCATCCAAAATACTTTATCATTTGGATTGCAGGCGGCGGCCATTGTTTCAGCTTATTGGCTTGAAAGTAAGTTACACTTAGTGATTCACGAATGACCACCCCACGTCAGCTTCGAATCTTCTTCATGCCCTTCATGTCTTATGGCCACCTGATTCCAACCATAGATTTGGCCATTCTTTTTGCCGGTAAAGGTGTAAAGGCAACCATCATTACAACACCCGTGAACGCACCGCAAATCTCCAAGGTAACCGAGAGGGCCAGAAACTCTGGCCATGAAATCCAACTTCTCGTTACAAATTTCCCTTCTGTTGAGGCTGGATTACCCGAAGGATGCGAGAGCTTCGATCAAGCTCCATCACCGGACATGCAGTTCAAGTTCTTCAAAGCTACCACCATGCTCAAAGAACCACTTGCCCATCTCCTCCAAACGCACCGTCCCGATTGCATTGTTGCAGACATGTTCTTTCCATGGGTAACTGAAGTTGCAGCTGCATTTGGGATCCCAAGAATTGTCTTCCATGGAACATGCATTTTCTCAATATCTGCCACCGAACATATCAGATTGTATAAGCCTCACAAGGAAGCGTCGTCAGATTCCGAACCTTTTGTTCTCCCTGATTTTCCAGGGAATATCAAGCTGACGAAATCCCAGCTTCCAGATTTTGTTAAGCAAGAAACATGGTTTACCGAGTTGTATAATGAAGGTAAAGAAACAGAGTTGAAAAGCTTTGGTGTTATAGTCAATAGCTTTTACCAACTTGAATCTGCTTATGTTGATCATTACACCAAGGTCTTGGAAAGAAGGGCTTGGCTTGTAGGTCCAATCTCGTTATGCAACAGAGGGACGATCGATATAACCGAAAGAGGAAAGAAAGCATCCATTAGTGAAAACGAGTGCTTGACATGGCTCAATTCAAAGAAACCAAACTCTGTTGTTTACATAAGTTTTGGGAGCGTGGCAAATTTCAATTCCGCTCAACTTTTGGAGATTGCGGCGGGTCTTGAAGCTTCAGGGCAGCACTTCATTTGGGTAGTCAGAAAAGGTAAGAAAAAGGAAGAAGAAAAGGAAGATTGGTTTCCAGAAGGATTTGAGGAGAGAATGGAAGGTAAAGGACTAATCATAAGAGGGTGGGCACCCCAAGTTTTGATTCTTGATCATGAAGCCATAGGCGGATTCGTGACTCACTGTGGGTGGAATTCCACTCTTGAATCAGTGTGCGCCGGGGTGCCTGTCGTGGCATGGCCAGTGGCCTCTGAGCAGTATTATAATGAAAAGTTGCTGACACAAGTACTAAGGATTGGGATTCCGGTTGGTGCTCAAAAATGGGCTAGACTAGTTGGGGATTTCGTGAAGAGGGAGGCGATTGAGAAGGCGGTGAAAGAGATAATGGTAGGCGATAGAGCAGAGGAAATAAGAAGCAGGGCCAAGGAATTTGCTGAGATGGCGCGGAAGGCTGTTGAAAATGGCGGTTCATCATACTCTGATTTGAATGCTTTGCTTGAAGAGCTCCGTTCCACGATTGATTCCTAGAAAATTGGAAACGAGTTTATTTTCTTGTTTGGAGTGATCACTTTGTGAATAGTATTACTAAGAAGCTAAAATAAGTACTTCGTCAATATTTGTATCATTCAAATTCAACAAAGATAAAACCTTGCATATATTTGTCCACAAGATAAAAACGAGATTCCTGGTTCTCATAGATAGACTCGTCGATCTATTTCCGGAAGCTCCATAAATATTATATGCTGAAATGTTTTCCAAACAGACAAAATCTGTTTTGAAGTCGACGTGATATTATTTTAAGGATTAAAATGAGGTATTGCTTCAGTATGTCAGAAGGCCGTCTGAATATTTTAACAAACTACGAAGGAAAGTAAAAGTTAATGAGAAACTTGCAAAGTTGTGATGTAGTTTTCCTACATTACAATTTACAGGCCTTATGGTTTGATTCCTTAATTTTGCAATAAAAATAATATAATTCCTCGAAAGATTAAAATACCATCCTCTGCTTCCTAATTGTTTCTTCACTAATCATTGTTTGGAGCTTCAATTCCATGAAGTATTTTTCCTTGAGCAGAAGGAATATTATGGATAGTGAAAATCCTCGGCTTCACATGTTCTTCCTTCCATTTTTGGCTCCTGGACACATGATACCAGTCGTGGACATGGCCAAGATGTTTGCAATGAGAGGTGTTCAGACAACAATAATTACCACTCCCTTCAATGCCTCTCTCTTCTCCAATACAATTCAAAGATGCAAGAATTCAGGTCTCAATGTTGATATAAGGTCCCTGAAGTTTCCTTGTGTTGAGGTCGGGTTGCCAGAGGGATGTGAAAACATGGATTTAATGACCAATCCGAAAGAAGCAGACACAGAAATAATTGTCAAATTTTGCAAAGGCATAGCCATGCTACAACAACCCCTCGAACATCTGCTACAAGAATTGAAACCAGATTGCCTTGTTGCTGATATATTCCTTCACTGGGCTTTTGATGCCGCCGACAAATTCGGAATTCCTAGGTTAGTGTTTCATGGAATTAGTTTCTTTTCACTGTGTGCTTTAGAATGCATGAGGCTCTACGAGCCTGGAAAGAATGTTGAGTCAGATTCAGAACCCTTTGTGTTGACTAACCTTCCTGGCGGCATCCAGTTGACAAGAAAGGAGCTGCCAGATTTTATGGATCAAAAGATTGGAACTGACTTTATTAAGTTGATGATAGATTGCAAAGTTTCGGAGCTTAAAAGCTATGGAGTAGTTGTCAACAGTTTCTATGAGCTTGAACCAACGTATGTTGATTATTTCAGGAATGTTTTGGGAAGAAAGGGATGGCATATAGGTCCTGTTTCGCTATGCAATAGGGACACTGAAGACAGAGCAAACAGAGGAAACAGAGCATCCATTGACGAACAGGATTGTTTAAAATGGCTTGATTCCAAAAAACCCAACTCAGTTATTTACGTAAGTTTTGGAAGTATGGCAAAGGCAAACTTCACTGCTGCTCAAGTAATGGAGATCGCCATGGGACTTGAAGCATCAGGGCAACAATTCATTTGGGTTGTTAGGAAAGAGAAGAACAATGAAGGAAAGGACTTAGATTGGTTGCCTGAAGGATTTGAAGAGAAAATGGAAGGAAAGGGTCTAATAATTAGAGGATGGGCACCACAAATGTTGATTCTCGAGCATGAAGCTGTTGGAGGATTCGTGACTCATTGCGGATGGAATTCAACTTTAGAAGGTATAACTGCTGGTGTGCCTATGGTCACATGGCCATTGGCTGCGGAGCAAATTTTCAATGAGAAGTTTGTGACTGATGTTCTGAAAATTGGGATTGTTGTTGGAATTGATCAATCTGTTAAAATGTTGGGAAGTTTTGTAAAGAGAGAAGTAATAGAAAAGGTAGTAAAGGAGATAATGGTTGGTCCCAAAGCAGAAGAAATGAGAAAGAAGGCCAAGGTACTAGGGGAAATGGCCAAAAGGGCTGTTACGAAGGGGGGATCGTCCGATATTGATTTGGATGCCTTGATTGTAGAATTAAGCTTGCGTGGCCAATCGCCATTGAAGTAAGATGGACCATGGAAATCATTCATGCTTTCTAATGTTTCTACTTAAAATTTCTCAATCAAGTATTAACTCCACCTTTAGTCAGAAGTTTGTCTTAACTGATTGGCATAGTGTTTACACACAGCATATGACGTTTATGTATGTCCTGCCTTAGAGATGTATAAAAAGTCTTATCTGTTGGCCATTTGTAAATGATGTCAAGGGAGGCTTAGTCATTGAATTGAAAACATGAATTCAATTTTTCTACTAACTTTTTAGAGTAATATACAAAGAAAAGCATCTTTCGGGTTACAACTGATCAAAACTTTTCAACATTTCAAAGATAAGATGGAGGTCCTTTTTCATTAAAAGTAAATTTGACCTAATTAATTAGAATCAAACAATATCTATATTGAAATTAGGTAGGAAAATAATACTCCTAGTACTTTCCTCGTAACATAATCAAATCGATCAATTGATTACTATTTACTACTAACGATATTATACAGACTTTGGAAATTAGAACCCTTGCTTTTCAAGTTCATGACGTAATGGCTTATGTTACCATAAAACTTCTGATAGTTATGGTGGTGGACCTTAGTTTTGACTAGTTCTGGTTGGCGTTGGTATTTAGCACTTACTACATAGCTTTTCTCGAGTCCAGTGCAACTCCCAAGTCTTCATTTGTTCTTTCTTATTATTAGTTGTACGAATCCGCTTCACTGCACTTTACTTTACCGTCCAGATTTCCGGCGGGCTTCGTTTTGTCGGCTTGGGAATTTCTCGATACGATTCCACCATGAATAGTGAAAACCGTCAGCTTCAAATCTTCTTCCTGCCCTTCATGGCTCATGGCCATATAATTCCATTCATAGATTTGGCCATGCTCTTTGCCGCCAAAGGTGTCAAGACAACCATCATTACAACTCCCGTGAACGCACCCAACGTCTCCAACGCAACCGAAAGGGCCAAAACCACCGGCCTCGAAATCAACCTCCTCATCACAAAGTTCCCTTCCGTCGAGGCCGGATTGCCTGACGGATGCGAGAGCTTCGACCAATGCCCGTCGCCGGATATGCAGTTCAAGTTCTTCAACGCCACCGCCATGCTGAAAGAACCCCTTGCGCATCTCCTCGAAACGCACCGTCCCGATTGCATTGTTGCAGACATGTTCGTTCCTTGGGTAACTGACGTTGCGGCTGCATTTGGGATTCCTAGAATTGTCTTCCATGGAACAGGCGTTTTCGCAATATCCGCAACCGAGCATCTCAGATTGTATAAGCCTCACAAGGAAGTGTCGTCCGATTCCGAACCTTTTGTTCTTCCTAATTTTCCAGGGGATATAAAGATGACAAGATCGCAATCGCCAGATTTCAATTTGCAAGAAAATGGGTATACCCAGTTTTACAATGAAGTTAAAGAAACAGAGCTGAAATCCTTTGGTGTTATAGTCAATAGCTTTTATCAACTTGAATCTACTTATGCTGATCATTACACCCAGGTTTTGGGAAGAAAGGCTTGGCTTGTTGGCCCTATATCTTTATGCAACAGAGGGAAGATTGATAAAACTGAAAGAGGAAAGAAAGCATCCATTAGTGAGAACGAGTGCTTGACATGGCTCAATTCAAAGAAACCTAACTCTGTTGTTTACATATGTTTTGGGAGCGTGACAAATTTCACTTCCGCTCAACTTCTGGAGATTGCAGCGGGTCTTGAAGCTTCAGGGCAGAATTTCATTTGGGTTGTCAGAAAAGGAAAGAAAAATGGAGAGGAAGAAGAAGATTGGTTGCCAGACGGATTTGAGAAGAGAATGGAAGGAAAAGGACTAATCATAAGAGGGTGGGCACCCCAAGTGTTAATTCTTGATCATGAAGCCATAGGTGGATTCGTGACTCACTGTGGGTGGAATTCCACTCTGGAATCGGTGTGCGCCGGTGTGCCTATCGTCGCATGGCCGGTGGCTGCCGAGCAATTCTACAATGAAAAGTTGCTGACGCAAGTACTAAGGATTGGGGTTCCGGTTGGTGCTAAAAAATGGGCTAGAATAGTTGGGGATTTTGTGAAAAGAGATGCAATTGAGAAGGCAGTGAAGGAGATAATTGTAGGCGTTGGAGCAGAGGAAATGAGAAACAGGGCCAAGGCATTTGCAGAGATGGCAAAGAAGGCTGTTGAAAAAGGAGGTTCATCTGACACTGCTTTGAATGCTTTAGTTGAAGAACTAAGTTCTCGCGCCCAGAAAACATGCAAGTGAAATAGATTTGTAGTTCAATCTTTGGAATGGTTTTCTCTAATGTTGATCAATGTTGCATATGTTGCAGTCAATAACCCACCTCCCTTTGTTCAGATCAGAGTCTTACCAATGATCTCTCTAGCTTTTTTCCTTTCCTTTTTTTTGGCACAATGATCTCTCTAGCTTCCTTTAGAGTGTTACTTTCTTACTAGTTTGAACTTTGAACTCATTTTTCTTAATTTTCTATGAGAAAATCATATTTTTTGTTGGACTAAAGGCTCAAATAAGGGTCCGAACTTTCATAAAAATCTCAAATAAGGGCCCCAAAACACAATTTCAACAAATTAAAGTACATATTTAGTAGATTATGACATATTGTGCAAGATATTAGCTAATACTAGTGTGTGAGATGTATATAAATTAAAAAGCACCGAAAAATTTTGTATCATACTACGTTTATTGAATTTATTTGGATTAAAATGTTTTGATTTTTAATTTATTTAATAACACCATTTTTCTATCAAAATTCATGTGTAGGCATGATAAGCATTGGTTTTCATCTGAGGATAACCTAATTTGTAAAAATTTACTTAGCGTGTCTTCTAATTTGTTCAAATTGTGTTTTGGGGCCCTTATTTGAGATTTTTATGAAAGTTCGGGCCCTTATTTGAGATTACAGCCTTTTTGTTGACTAAGTGGGTATAAAATAAAATTGTTCTTAATTAGAGTTTAAAATTCTTTCTAATTATACTTATGAATGTTTCCAAATGTACATATCAGAGATTGAGTGTAATTAGTATTCACAATCAGGAAGGCTTGAGATAAATATCCATGCTTAATTAAATCATACTATATATGAAGTACCAAAAGGAAATCCTGAAAATCATTTGGTAATTGTCTAATTGATTTGTGATGTATGCTTTTCTATTTTTGGGTTCATTTTAATCACTCCAATCCAAACCAATAGTACTAGGTGATAAAATCTATACCGATAGAAAAGAAGAGTAGCAACAAAAGCAAAGGCCGTATGGAAACTCTCATTCTCTCGATAAACCCAAAATGATAACTGTCAACTGAGGACTGCCACCAAAACAAGTGGTGGCCACAGTTGCGGGCTTGTAAGAACAAGAATATGTACAAACTTTCGTTTTTGTATGCATGTTACTAATCTCCATACGTTATGTTTATAAAAATTCACGTCATGGTGGATTTCAAACGACCACCAAAACAAAAGAAGCTAACAACCTCATTTTCCTTTTTAAGTAGTACTTATTTCTTCTTTCCATTCATTCTTAATTTCTTACAATCTGAAGTCTGAACTTTCTCTCTGCTCAGGCTCTGAAGTTAAGGGAACATGGGTGTTGAGTTTCCTCAACTTCATATCTTCTTCTTTCCTTTCATGGCTCATGGCCACATGATACCAATGGTGGACATGGTCAAAGTGTTTGCAATCAGAGGTGTGAAGGCAACCATTGTCACGACTCCCCTTAACGTTCCTTTCTTTTTCAACACAATCCATAGGATGAGCAAGAATACAGGAACCGATATCGATATCAAAATCCTTGATTTTCCTTCTGTCAAGGCAGGATTGCCTGAAGGGTGTGAAAACATGGACGTCATATCAAGTTCCCAAGAAGTAAACATGGAAATGATCGGCAATTTCTTCAAGGCCACCGCCATGCTCCAAGAACCCTTTGAGGAGCTGATAAGAGAATGCAAACCAGACTGTTTGGTCACTGATATGTTCTTTCATTGGTCTACTGATACAGCAGATAAGTTCGGAATTCCCAGATTAATGTTTAATGGTGGCAATTTCTTTTCATTATGTGTATCAGAATCCTTAGCCGTATATGAGCCACACAAGAAAGTCGAGTCATTTTCTGAACCTTTTGTAATCCCTGACCTTCCTGGTGATATTAAGTTGATGAAAAATCAGATGCCACATGTTTTACTTTTACCAGAAAATGAAGAAAATGAGTTCACCAAGATGGTCAAAGATTGGAGAGAATCGGAGATTAATAGCTATGGGGTTATAGTCAACAGTTTCTGTGAGCTAGAGAAGAACTATGTTGATCATTACAGAAAAAAATTGGGAAGAAAAGCATGGCATATCGGCCCTGTTTCACTCTGCAATAGAGCCATTGAAGATAAAGCTGACAGAGGACAGAAATCGTCGATCAATGAAGACGAGTATTTGAAGTGGCTTGATTCGAAAGAACCCAATTCAGTTGTTTACATATGTTTCGGAAGCATAAGCAATTTCAATGCTGCACAGTTAATGGAGATAGCTTCCGCCATTGAAGCAACAGGGCAACAATTCATTTGGGTTGTGAGGAAAGAAAAGAACAAAGAAGAAGAAGAAGAGGAAAATTGGCTGCAAGAATTTGAGAAGAGAATGGAAGGGAAAGGACGTGTAATAAGAGGATGGGCACCGCAAGTTTTGATTCTTGATCATGAAGCAATTGGAGGATTTGTGACTCATTGCGGATGGAATTCAATCTTGGAAGGTGTTTCTGCTGGATTGCCTATGGTGACGTGGCCAGTGTTTGCAGAGCAATTTTACAATGAAAAATTGGTGACTCAAGTTTTGAAGATTGGGGTTAGCGTTGGAGTAGAAAAATGGGTTGAAGTAGTGGGAGATTTCGTGAAGAGAGATGCAATTGAGAAGGCGGTGAAGGAGATAATGTTTGGTGAAAAAGCAGAGGAAATGAGAAGCAGAGCCAAGGCACTTGGGAAAAAGGCAAAGAGAGCTGTTGAAGAAGAAGGTTCGTCTTACTCTGATTTGAGTGTTCTGATTGAAGAATTGAGCTTGCGGCGCGGTTGATAAATCCTATAGGAACGCAAAGAAACAATCATATGTACTTATTTTGCATGTATCCGTTCTATTTCAATATGATGATTTAGACATTTGGGTTTAAGTTTTAACACAATGCTTGTTTTTTGAGTATGTTTATATATTAATTAATGAATGAATTTATGGTTTACTAGGCTTGGCTAATGCCTTTCTTCTTTTATTTTTTATTACTATAAAACTAGCTGTTACCATGCAATTTATAACGGATTACATCAAAAATATTACGATAAGCTGGGAAATCAGTAACTGTCATTTTTAACGGAATCGAGAGTCGTTGGCGGGAAAATACCAGACAGAAATCAGTAACAGAAATATATAACCTCTCGTATCTATCAGTAACTATTTCTTCTTCCTCCTGCTCTGCTTTGCTTTTCTCTCTAGAAGTAATCGTTTCAGGTACAAACCATTCATTCTTTCTTCCATTCTTTTACTGCAAATTCCATTATTCTTTTTTGTTTCTCTGCATTTTTGCACCATAGTGAACATTGAGTTCATCTTCTTGCTTGTGCAAACTCGTCTTCAATGCCAGTTAGTTTTCTTCTTCATAGTATTTTTCTGATTTTTCAATAGCAGTTCTTGTCATTGTAATGTATGATGTTTTGGTGCCAAAACTTGGAAATTTAATATACAATCAAGAATTTATAGTTTCCTTTCTTTTTGGTGGGTTGTTTTTCTGTTCTTGAACTGAACAAAATGGAGCTTTTACTTGATTCTTGCTCTTGTGATTTAAGGGATATGGCGGCATTATGACAATTTTGCAGTTCTTGCATATTAAATTGGAATCCTGCAAATTTCAGTACCCATTTTGTGAATTTTCATCGCATTATTTGTTACTATATTAGCATTTGATTCTTGGTGAACTTCTTAATTGAACTTTGGAGTTGTATTTTTATTTTTTATCCTTCTTGCTTTCTTTTTCAAGTTTAAACAGGCCAGCAAACCTCGTTGGCAGAAAACTATTAAGATGGATAAGATCAAGGCAGAGGTATTACACAAATTCCCATGATGAAAATGAGTTACTTGAAAGTTGAATTCATAACTACTGGAAAATCAAATGAAAAGACTTACTAATATTTTCTTCTTTCTTTGGCCGCAGTCTTCAAAAGCTTCATCTTCTAGAACTCCAGGGAAAGTGTACCGTGACTTGTATGTCAAATCTTATTGGGAAATCATGAGAGTGGCTAAGTACTATTATAATTGGGTTCGTAAATTACCCGAGTTACATGATGCTGACATATATGCAGATAGAATTGAAATGTCTAGGGAAGATGCAGTTATTCCAATGCCTGCATCTGCTTTGGTCTCTATGATGATGAATGTGGTGAGTTAGCTGCTTTACTTTAATTTCTTCTGTTTCAAAACTCTGTTTAGCTTTAAGTTTAGAGACAACAATCAGCCTGTAGTGATGAACTAGCAAAAATGTAGGCATTAGAAGAAAAGGGTTTTTTTTTGTGCTGCTCATTATTCATGAATTATGATATTTATGTTTATGTTTTCCAGAAAGAATGGGAGAAAACATTTTTGCCCATTGTCTATGGCAGTTCTAACTTCAACACTGGAAATGCTCTTAGCCAAGTGTCTAGAATCAATACACTGGAAGTAGTAGGGGTAAACTCGCTTAATTTACACATTCCATTTTACTGAAAGAAATCAATACTTGCATGAATGTGACATCAAGGAATTAGTATCTTTTATATATGCTACAGGTGTTGACAAAGTTTCAGTTACCAACAACTTTTGAACCAATGTGGGATTTTAGCTGCTTGCGATACTTGACAGAGATTACACAAGGAGTTTAT
Source organism: Corchorus capsularis (assembly GCA_001974805.1). Taxonomy (NCBI): domain Eukaryota; kingdom Viridiplantae; phylum Streptophyta; class Magnoliopsida; order Malvales; family Malvaceae; genus Corchorus; species Corchorus capsularis. The sequence goes on from AWWV01011141.1 coordinate 37,384, forward strand.
GCCATTATCGATGTCTCAAGCGATCTCACTAATCCTATTTGGAAATCAGGGGTAATAATCAGGGACAAGGGTCAAATTTCTGAGGTTTGTATATTGCTTTGTTTTGTTAATACCAGTGTGCTTCTCTCATTCAACCCAATTTTGCATATTCAAGTAAAGTTGTTAACTGTAACCTTGATGTCCCTTTGTACAGATCATATGGCTTGAATCTGTGCCTGTGAACGAACGAAGAGAAACCATATACTCTTCCATAATCAACTCCAAATTAGTGTTTGAACCAAAGCATTGGATCAGCACACTGCTTTGGAATCTGAAGCGCAAGCGTAGTGGTGGTATTTGCTTTTCTTTAACTTGTTCAAAATCTCTGCCAAAGCTTCTGATTTAACTGAATAACTTAGAATTGAACCCTTTGATTTGATGCAGCTGATCCTACTCTGTTGGAGATAGCTGACAACATGAAGCTGTTCTATAAGGAATGCGTTGCTTATGAACCCGACAAGAACAAGTTCGAGTTCTGCAATTATGGTCACTATAGGCTAATTGGAATCAAAAGATGTATAGCTAAAGACAATTTGGACCTTCTGGCTCGCATATGCGTAACCAGTTTCGCAATCAATGATCTAACACCGCTCCAAGTTTTCGAAATCCTAGTGAAATTGAATGTGCAGCTAGTGGTAAGTAACAAGTCATCTGAAGAACTCCCCTAAATTGGCTTTTAATAGTAGCTACTGATCTCATTGTATGAACTTTACACTTTATTTGGATTGCAGTTCTCTTCACTTTCTGGTCCTCCTGAGGAGCCTAAACAGGTGTTAAAGTTAGACTCGGATGATGGTAGTAATAGCATAACTCTGCACAGGAAGTGGTCAACTAGAGATGTGTGTTTGATGAACAGATTTCTAATTAAAGTTTAATTTTCTGCTTTTACAGTAACAATATTCTTATGTTTTTGAATTTCGAATTGCAGAATTTTGTATACTACTTACAGGAGGCCTCAAGGAGCGACTATTGCTCATTTGTCATATCCAGACCAATGACTACAAAAGAAGTTCAATATTACATCGTTAATAAAACGAGAAATCCGAGCAAAGAGAAACTGGAAAGCACTGAGGTTTCAGGTTTTGCCATAATGCCTAATGGACCAGGCGGCCTCAACTCTACTGGTTGTCTTGTCACCTATGTCATGCAGCTAAATCCTTATCCACAAATTAGTTTTTC